>LZPO01044964.1:12721-46457 GCA_001675575.1 Neotoma lepida | reverse complement strand
TACGGTGGAGAGCGCCCTGGGGTGCTGGCTGCGGCCGCGGCTGCTGCGGCCGCCGCCTCGTCGGGCCGGCCGGGAACTGCTGAGCTGGGAGCAGGCGCGGGAGCGGCCGCAGTTACCTCGGTGCTGGGCATGTATGCCGCGGCAGGACCGTATGCGGGCGCACCCAACTACAGCGCCTTCCTACCCTATGCTGCGGACCTCAGCCTCTTCTCGCAGATGGTGAGTGCTCCCGCCTCCCGCGCGCCCTCCTGGCCCGCGCGGGCGGGAGATCACCGCGCTCGGGGACAGTGAGAGCGGCTGGCCCAGCGGGGAAACCGAGGATCCGCAGACAGTGTCTGGGAAAGGAGCGGGAAGGGTCCANCAGAGGGGATCCGGCTGTTGAGGCCGCGTTCCCCGGGGACTTGGGAGTGCCCAGAGGCCCAGGCAGTGACCCCCGAGGTCTTGGGAGGCTGAAGACCGGAGACTGATAAAGGGTCGAGCGCTAGTGGAGAGAAGCCTCAGGAGCAGGCCCCAGACGGCAGCAGGCATTGGAGATCCGGGGCAAATTCGCCTGGCGCTGCCGGTGCGACAGGGCAGGCCCGCCGGGCTCCCGCAGCCAGGGCCGCTTTACCAACAGTGCCCTGGCCAGGCGGCCGGATTCGCTTGGGCGCCGCTTGAGCTTTCCATTGGACCCAGAAGACGTTAATTCCCCCTCTTTGGCAGAGCAGAGATAGTTGCCCTCGACTTTGCCAAAAGGAAGCGGTTAAACCTAGTGGAGTCGGTCAAAAACATCCTAACAAACAATAGACATGGACAGAGCAGAGAGGTCTCTTAATGGCGTGTGTAGGAATCCTAGGGATCGGAGATTAAGAAATACTAAATTGACATCAATTCTGGCTTCCGAAACGGTGTTTGCCTTTACTTTCGTAAGTTGCCAAACTTTTCATTTCATTTGAACCGAAAGAAAAGCACTTCTCTTCCCGCGTTACATAAGGGAGAATTAAAGGAACAGTGTCCCAGGGCTTAAAAATAAATGGTGCCCTCCAATCTCAGGTCCCAGTAGGTGTCAGATGGGGGAGGGGGGTGTAAATTTAATTCTCCGCAGGAACATTGACCAGTCTGTCCTTCCAAACGATCAATTTTCCTTGCTCTGACTGAAGGGTCAGGCTGCTTAAACTTGAGGCGGCTGGCAAATTGCGAGGTGGGCGCGGGAGGCAGCCCCTGCGGTTCTGCTATCTTCTGGATAGCGCAATTTCCAGGAACCCCGAATTATCCCATCTCAGGAAAACACAGACCAGACCAGACCCCCTAGAAGGCTGGCCTCCAACTGTGCAGGAGCAAAGCTGCCGGCGCGTTTTCCCGCAACTTTTCTTGTAGTTTAGAAAGAAAGCCCATTTCTCAGTGGTCAGGCCATCCGCCTTTCTGATGCTCCCTAACCAGGAAGATCAGCCCCCATTTTGTTCCGACAGCCTGTGTGCCCCGGGAGCGATGAGAGATTTACAAGGTGCCCTTTCAAAAAGAATTCCCAGCAGAGACGAGGCCAAAAATTGTCCTTTACGATTACAACTAAAATACTTTTGAAAAGCGAGAAGTCTATTTTACAACGACAAAGCCCAAACGAATTTGGGCCACGGAAGCCTTTTCCGCACGGCCTCGATCATTAATTAGTCAAAGAAATATGTTTTTTATAACTTTCTTAGGACTCCGAGTTCTCCTTTGCTAACCTGGCAACTGGAATCCTTTTTTTTTTAAGAAACGGAAGATGAAGGGTTTTGTTGTTGTTTTTCAGGTTTTGTGTGTGTGTGTGTTTAACAGAAATTTTGAATACAGATGTGAGCCATTTGGGAATCCTGCCTGTGTGCTTGTGGGGGAAGGAGGGTCTACTCCTATTGTGGTGAGACGGGGAAGGTCCACAGGAGAATTTTATTGTTTAGTTTTGTTTTCACTTTAAACTATAGGGAAAATAAAATGTGTCCCTTAAGGTGTTTGTGTTACCTCCAGGTCTCCTACCAGGTTCTTGGAAAGTTAGCCTAAATCCAAACCCTCAGTGCAGGCCTAGCTTTCCAATCTTTTATGATCCGGTATTTGGAACCCAAAAGATAAAATTGTGAGTGAGCGTCTGTCTGGGCAATTTATGGTAATAATGAGGCCTAATGAGGCTGTTAGAAAGATAAAATGTTATTTACCAAAAAACCTGATGGGATAATTTGACTTGCTGTGTTTTACTACTGATGATAAAAAGAATATTGATTGCAAATAAATCATGGCCTCTAAATGCCTGCAAACAGTTTGTGTTTGCTCGGCCGCGGATCAAAGTCAAACTTAAGCGATAGATAAAGTAGCCGAGAAGAGGCCCAGGAAACTGAACCAGTTCCCTTGAGCTGCAGCCTGTGGCTCCAGGGCCTGGCGTTAATATTTTACAGGATAAGCTCTCCCTTTGTATTTAAAAAAAAAAAAAAGCGTTTTGTTATTGTTGCCAAAGATGGCCAGGATTAAAATTTTAAATTACCTGTCACCACTACAGAGCTCTAACTGTGAGTGAACCATTATATGCAGATTAATTTGGGAGGCCAAAGGAAGACTCTTCTTCTATTCTAAATTAGTAGTGAATTTAGACTGAAAAAAATACCCTGGATGGTTTCTTGTGATTGAGTCTTTCAGGGTGGGAAGGAGGGGCCTTGAGTTCTGGGTGCTTCACTTTGGAGAAACTGTTTCATCACCCTATATAAAAGGTTCCCTCTCTGGCTAGTGTAAGCTGAACTTGGAAATCTGAATTTTGTGAAGGATTGGTGTTCGGGAACCAGGATCCTGGGAAGATCGGGGTGTGGGGGGGTGGGGGGCAAGGATCATGCTGTGTTCTAAAAATCCCGGACTTCTAGAAGTTTTTCTAGTGTTAACCACAGCAAAAATAAGAAATCTGTTTAGTGGAGATCCAGGGCCTACAACCCAGTTTTATGCTCCAGACGCCTTGGCTTTCCAAATAGTGCTGTGTGTGTGTGTGTGTGTGTGTGTGTGTGTGTGTGCGCGCGCGCGCGCGTGTGTATGTGTTCCTTTTCTGAGCCCGGTGAATCAGGTGCCCGAGAGGCCCCCAGGGTCCACAGGAGCCTGGATCGTCCTTTCTTAGCTGCTGGAACTCATCTCTCCTTTTCTCTTTTCTCCCTCTATTGCCTTTCTCTCTCTTCTCTCTTGATCTGGGGTTGCTTCAGGGCTCTCAGTATGAACTCAAGGACAACCCGGGGGTGCACCCAGCCACCTTCGCAGCCCACACGACGCCTGCTTATTATCCCTATGGCCAGTTCCAATACGGGGATCCTGGGCGGCCCAAGAATGCCACGCGCGAGAGCACCAGCACGCTGAAAGCCTGGCTCAACGAACACCGCAAGAACCCGTATCCCACCAAGGGAGAGAAGATCATGTTGGCCATCATCACCAAGATGACCCTCACGCAGGTCTCCACTTGGTTCGCCAATGCGCGTCGCCGCCTCAAGAAGGAGAACAAGGTGACATGGGGGGCGCGCAGCAAGGACCAGGAAGACGGCGCCCTCTTTGGCAGCGACACGGAGGGCGACCCCGAGAAGGCCGAGGATGACGAGGAGATCGACCTGGAGAGCATTGACATCGACCAGATCGACGAGCGTGATGGTGACCAAAGCAACGAAGATGAGGAGGACAAGGCTGAAGTTCCTAGGGCGCGCGCAGCCCCTCCCGCCCTAGCTCGGGACCAGGGCTCACCGCTGTCGGCCGCCGAGGCACTCAAGTCCCAAGATTCGCCCTTGGGCCTGGCTAAGGAGGTCTCAGAGCCCGGCAACACGCGCCTGCTGAGTCCTGGCGCCGCGGCGGTCGGCCTGCAGGGCGCGCCGAACAGCAAGCCCAAGATCTGGTCGCTGGCTGAGACAGCCACTAGCCCCGACGGCGTACCCAAGGCGTCTCCACCGCCACCTTCCAGCCATCCCAGCGCGCACGGGCCTCCCAGCGGCGCGCCCCTGCAACACCCGGCCTTTTTGCCCAGCCACGGACTGTACACCTGCCACATAGGCAAGTTTTCCAACTGGACCAACGGCGCGTTCCTCGCACAGGGCTCGCTGCTGAACATGCGCTCTTTCCTGGGCGTTGGCACGCCCCACGCCGCACCTCATGGCCCACACCTGCCCGCACCACCACCTCCACAGCCGCCTGTCCAGGTTGCCACTGGGGTGCTCCACGGTGACAAGGCCTCCGCGCGTAGCAGTCCTGCACTTCCAGGTACCAAGCCCAAAGGTTGCATCCACTTGGTGCCAGACAAGAGACCTAGACATGAGTATCAGTGGTGGTGGGTAGGGGTGGCTTAATGCAAGGAGCTAGGCCTAGGTCTCTCTGAGGTGCTGAGCTGCACCCAAGGGCTTGTCCCAGGGAGGGGTAGGGGCAGACATTGGTTGCAGGAAATGAGTATTAGTGAAGAATCTAGGCATAGGGACCCTTCCACCCGGCTCATCCCACTACCTATACTCCTCTCCTAACCCTACGCATCTTCTGTTCCCTCGCAGAGAGAGACCTAGTCCCCAGATCGGATTCGCCCCCACAGCAGTTAAAGTCGCCCTTCCAGCCCGTGCGCGACAAGTGAGTGCCTTTTGCTTTTGTCCTGGGGCGGGACGGAGCAACGCTGGGTGGCAGTGAGGGTCGTGCAGTCATAATTGGATAGCACTAGCCGTCCAGCCTGCTCCAGTTCTCAGGAGCGGGGAGTCTGATGGGCGGCGGTCTAGCTCCAGTCCCTGCTCTGGTTGAAGAAGGCGTAGAGTGTTGGCGCTTGATCTGTCTACTCATTGCTGGTGTCTTCTTGCTGTGTTTCTCGTGCAGCTCGCTGGCACCGCAGGAGGGAACGCCTCGGATCCTCGCAGCCCTCCCGTCTGCCTGATTAAGGGTCGTCTTTTACTTTTGCGGATGAGGGAGGAATTAAGACAAATATTTGAGACTTATGTAAAGGACAAACGTGACGGCGGCGTCAGTGATTCTCACGCATCGCTCTTTGCAAAAAGGGGCTCATCCCGCCTAAGCGCTTGGGGGGTGGGCAGGCTCTGCCTGCCGCTCGGGTTGATTATCCGATTCGGTAAATCTCCCCCACCCCCGCCCCCGTGTTTGTGTCTTCTTTTCTTTGTTTCTTTTTTTTTCTCCCTTTCTGTATATAGCGTGATTTCAGATTGTAAATAGCGCGTCAGCGAACTTGTTTAAATCATATATTTTTGTCTAATAAACTAAATGAAACGATGTCCACGCGGCTGCAGCTGTTTGTCCCTGTGTTCATGTGTTTTGGGGGGAGGTAAGGGTGTATGTGATCTTGAAACCCTGGGCAGAGTCCAGGGGCCCATGGTTACGCCAAAGAGGCTCCTTTGGGAGTAGGGCTTGGAACAGTGTTTCCACTCAACAAACCACTGTGTCAGGCATAGTCTTTCCGTGGTGGTGGTGGTGGTTGAATTTGTTCATTTTGTTCCTAGGCCGGTTTCTTGTTGGCAGTTTAATTTTTTGCCACGCTTAGACAAGCATTTATCTGGAGCAGCCTTTCTCAGAACGTAAATGGGTTCAATTTTAGGCAGTTTACAAAAACGATGTTTTAAAGTGGATCAAAATGGGGGAAAATGAAGAGAATTTCCAATCATACTCCCAAAGGGGAACTTCGGGCTCGAAATCAATTACTCACTAGTAGTGTGAGCAGTGCGTTTTGGTGGAGGGTCGTTTTCTGGGCAGAGCGTGGACGTAATGGAGTATGAACTATTGCTCGCAGTGTGTTTATTTACTTGGTTAAATGTAAAGAGGAGAAAACGGAAGGTTCTTTTAAGATCCTCATATAGGCAAGCGAGATGGGTTGCGGTTCCGGGTTTCGAGGTTCCCTGCGCTTGTGATTCAAAATGCGGCAAGTGGCTTCGGAGAAAGGGGTGTGCGCTCGAGGACGGGCCGCGCGAGGTGGGGGAGTTCTGGGGATTGCGAAGAGCGCTCCTCTAAACCCGGGTAGGACGATCTGCGACCAAGCACTAACTGAAGCCCAGATCAAATAGTCTCTAGAAGCTGGAATTGGGCTGGAGAAGGCTGGGAGCCACTGTAGCAACAAAGCGGGGAGGAGCTGGCATCCCGCTCGCTCGGGTGGGAAAGGAGCTTTGAAAACCACAGCTGAGAGTTAGGAGTCCAGCCACTCCAGCCTTGTGGCTCTAGGAGCGGGTCGCATGCAGCACCCCCCAGTACCGTGGGAGGCTTTGCCAACCCGGAGTCAGGACTTTTGGGACTCTGACGATTGCGGGATTCGTGATGACTGTGCAAGCAAACATTAAAATTGCCGAAGGGGATGTATTTAACTGCGGGGAAACAGGCTTAGTGGGCAAAGACAAAGTCGTGTAACCCCTCCCTAGCTTGGGCTCAGCCCTTCCCAACCGCCGGGGATTTGCTCTCTCCCTAGGCTGTTCAGAAGAGTCGGTGTGTGCATGGCTGGGCTGAGTAGCGGAAGACCGCGTGTATTTCACCACTGTTCCTTGCTTGCCTCGAGAACCAGCAGGCATCTCCATGCACTGCCACAGCCACACCGCACTCAGGGCATTTTTCCTTTTCTCCTCAATTCTTCCCACCTTTGCCCACCAGCTGGGCGAGGATTGGGCTTCTGGACCTCCAGGTTGGAGAGAGGCTCAGAGCTGCTTCCAAGGCAAGTGGCCACCGCACGTGGGATCACGCGTCAGTGAGCGGTGGATCACGGGGTGGCAGAGTAACTGAGGAGCTAGGTAGCCCAGATAAGTGGACCTGGGTCTCCTAGACTTCCTCTGCTAAGCTAGCGGGAGCTCCGAGGTCTGAATGGACAAGCTCGAGGCGCCCTCTATGGTCCAAAAGCAGAATGGGGCCTTGACCCCTGCTGGTGGTGTTTCTAAGGCTCCTTGAAACCCTGAGACAGTTGGGCCTTGGGGCTCCCTGGCAAGAGCATGGATTTGTAGTGACAAGGCTTAGTGCTTGTTCCTGGGATCAATCATGTGCGTGAGCATGTGTGTGGTGTGTGTCTGGGGGGCTGCCAGGCCACTGACATTTGGAGGCAAAAGTGGGCCTTGGGCTGTAAGCTGTGTTTTCACTGTACTGATGGCCTTGCTGAGTCAAAAGTACCTTTTTACAGCCCTCCTTGCGGAGGTTGCATGNAGCCTGGTATCCCTGGACCCTTCATCCCAGAGGCTCTGGAATGGGGTCCCTAATGAAACTGCATCTGTAAAGAAACCTGACCAGCCATGCCTTGTGTCTGGAATGAGGAATGGGGTACCNAGGCACTCTTGCATGCTGTGCAGACCTTCACAATGGACTGGGAGATCCATTCTGAGTGACTGTGGGAAGCAGCAGACTGACTCTGGTGGACTCCTCCAGCATAGACAGGTAAGGCTCTTCTTCTTCACATCTCTGAATCTAAAAATTGCCGGAATGCCTGCTCACCTCCATTTTATTTTCCCCTTTCCCCATGTATAAGATGTTTGTCATGTGTGGAGGAGGCTGAACTAGCAGGTTCCCACTTGACAGGTTCCTAACAGTGTTGGAAACCAATAGTCTAGAAGGTGGGCTGAGCAGTCTGGGTCCCCCCTGAGAACCAGCCTTCCACTGTGTACACATAAGGTCTCCAGTCAGAGTGGCTTTTCTTCAGTGAAAAACTAAATATGAATTTTTAATCAAGCCCCCAAAGCATTGTTTTGCATTGTGTGCTTACGTCTTTCTCTACAGTTGCTATACACGTGTAAATGTATCCCTGTGATGGATGCTGGGTACTGAGGGGCTTCCACCTTGCTTCTAACATTAGAACCACAGAAGTTCCTTGGGAAGTTTTAGCCTGGGCAGGACACTTCTACCCCACAACCCTCCAGGTATCATCCCCAGTGAGGTGGCGACTCTGTGATAGGAAATGTGGAAACACAGGGTAGGACTCTCCACAGAACTGGTGGTCTCTGAGCATCCCTTTCCTCCCTGTGGGAAGGACATGCAGTGTTCTGGGCAATCTCTTTGCTACTGAGCTTCTTTGGAAGTTTGCTGGAGGACACAGAAGGATGGGAAACAACTCTAGTCTAGGGCCTCAAGCTTGAAGGCCTAGGCCAGCCCTCCCAGCCTGGCTCCTGTGGAGTGGGCACCAGCACCCTTGGCTGACCTGCTNGAACTTCTACAGTCTCCCTGCTCCCATCCAGCCCTTTTTCCTCTGATCTATTATATAAAAGCACATTTATCTCCCCGCAATATGGAGAATTCATATTCATATCTCCATTATAGTGGTCTGACACTGATTAATGTCATACGGCCTCGGCTCGGAAGGGCGCCACCCGATGAATCATGCCCTGCAGAGTTTCAGTTGTCCTGTGGTCCAGACACAGGCAAAGAATGTTGAAGGAGAGAAAGAGAGACAGAGGACAGGGCCAGACATAGCACCTGGGGGTGCCTTGGGTCTGGCTTCAAGTCCATCTCCAAAATCCTCCAAGCTTCAGGAGTGGGAGCTCAGTGCAGTCCCTAATCACTTCTCTCCCTTCCCTCCCTNGGGGTGCAGAGAACCCGGAAGTGCTTCATCTTATAAAGGAATTACCCTTCACAGGGTTGGGCCTTGCAAGGCAGAGACTCAGGTTTGAGGACACTAGCTTAGGAGTTTGGAGGAGTATAGAACTGGAAATGTATTCCCAAAGTGACTGGTAATTTGCCAACAGTTACTGCAAATGAAAACCTGCAGAGAGGGAAGGCAGAGCCCAGAGAAGGTCACTTGTTGGGTGATGTGACAAAGGGGTATGGGGTCTAGGATAAGAGGCTACACAGTGGAGCAGCTATGTCTTTGGGGAACACCAGACACAGGGATTTGCAANGCCAGACCAATTTCTAGGCATCTCTGAACTCATAACACTGAGGGAGGAGTCAGCCAGGCTTTCTGGGGGTGGGGTCTCCTGAGTTAGACAGGGAGGCTTTAGGGTACAGGATTCTGTGTTGGTGGGTAGTGAGGGAGAGCAAGGATGTGGCTCTTGGAGGCAAAGCTCTTGGGAGGACATGTGTTGGAATCCAGGGCAGGAGCCAGGAGATAGAAGAGCTGAAGCTGGGCCATGTCCTGAAAATGGTGATGGAGCCCACTCAGTTGGAAGGATTTCTTAATGGCCTGTGGGTGGGGGGTTAGGGGGTGAGATGCCCAAAATGAGGGAGCCCCATCTCAAAGGCTCCTTGCAGCTGCAGCCCAAGGAAATGTCCTGGGTTGTAGCTGGCAGTGAGTGTTCAATTGCACAGTCTCCATGCAGACCCTGCAGTGATCTCAGGAGCCGTTCAGCTGCTGCCTGAGCTTTGCAGTCCCCAGTGTGCCCCCATGGAGCAGGCTTGCTCTAATTATGGCTCCAGAGCTGGAACTGAAAGGCCTCCAAAGGTCATCCCGTGGGGGCTGCTGGAGGCCTTTGTATCCTGGAGACTGGTGACTGGTGACTGGAGGCAGATGCCCTTCCCTCTCAAGAAGGTGGGACCTGCTCAGAGGNCCATATGCCAAGGGATGCCGGGTCAGCCAAGCAAACTCAGCCGGGGCCCTATCCTCTAGGGGACTTTGGAAATGCTTTAGTTTCAAGCGAACAATTTCTATAGCTATGGACTTTATACCAAAGTGGTAAATTGTGTATTTTAACACTTGTTTTCACTGAAGAGAAAAGCTTTGAAAGTCACTCTGCCACCATGGTGGAGGGCCCTTGTGCAGCCTAAAACCCTAACGTTGTTTGAAGTGAGACAGTAGAGGAGAGAGCAGCCCTGAGTCTGGAAGGACACACAGAGTGAGCTGGCCCTGAGTGAGTTTTCTGAGTCTGGTCCTGGAACAAGGGTCTTAGCAGGGATAGTGTCCACACAGGACTCAGCGGTATTGGTCTGAGACTTGGTGTGGGAAGTCACTCTGATGCCCCTGTCAACCTGCAAAGTAAGAGCACTCACTGTCCTCTAGGCAACAAGGGATCCTTGAGCAGAGTCCAAGTACCAGCCTTTTCTTTTTTTTCTTTTCTTTTCTTTTTTTAAATAAGCTACTGATGGTTTTCTGAAAACTCCTGGGCTATTCTTGGTTCCCCAATCCCTTTCCCAGTTTTTTGAGTATATTGGTTGGGCAAGAGGATGCTATGGTTAGGCTGAACAGAGGGCCAAGGCAGGGGTGAATGTAACACCTAAGGCCAGTTCCTCTCCCNACCCTGCCCAGGANGCTTCTGGACCCACAGCTATAGAGGCCTGACCCGGATCATGGACTACAGGTTAAATCTCCTAAACAGAGGGCTTTTATTTTGAATTCATATTCCAAACTCATCTTCTTTTAATTTTGTTCCTTCCATCTCTCCCACCTCACCTTCCCCAATAGGGAAGAAAGTAGCCTGGCCTCTCTCCTAGTTATTTTCCAGTTGAGGAAATGGCTCTTGGTTGGTGATGCAGAAGGCCAAAAGATGGGAGAGGGCCTGACTGCTGGAGTCAGAAGACCAGATTGAGCTGGCCATTGTCCGTTATGGAGTCTTTCCTGTGTCTTCTCGTTGGCTTGTTTGTTGTTGTGCTTGTTACTGACATTTAAGTGTATGCTTAATTGATGGTTCCTTGGAAAGCTTCAACAAGGTCAGGAAATATTTAAAAAATGGCTGGGAGAGGGTGGGCAAGAGGAATAAGAAAGGTGCGGGCTGCCCTGAATGTTAAAAAGATCTCACAATGAAGTGATTAACATTTTTATGAATAAAATTAATCACACATTAGCTCAGCAGTGCGTACATCTGAAAGCCAAGTGCACTTCGGCAGCCCCTTGCTCGCACCCACGAACTTTAGGGGGCCTCCTGGGTCCACAGCAAGCACGCAGCCCTCAGGGACTTGAGAATAATGGGGGGGGGGCGTGAAGTCAGTAATAGATGTCTAATTTTGAGGCACTGACAAAGAAAACAATTAAAAATATACCCCCCCCGACAGGAATGTAACAAAAGCAGCCATCACTTTGGAGATCACCGTCTCTTTAAGAAAACCCAAATTGGCACGCCAGCCATATCCATTTTCAAATGTGCACAGCCAGTCCTGAGGACTGGGGCCACAAAAAGCCTCTGAAGGTGAAATGGGGCCAGGAGGCTGAGTCTAGGCCCCAAGGTAGTACCCTGCTCTGCCTGACCTGTACTAGGCTCACTCCCCTTACAAAGTAGGAGAGATTGGAGGACAAACTAGACCCTCCGTCTTATTAAAATCTCTGCTCGCTCGCTCCCAGATAATGAAGTGAGATTTCTCCTCTCTAGCACGATCTCCTCTTCTGCCTGCTTTCTAATCTCTGCNCACTGTGGTTTTGGGATTACTCCAGCAGGCTGTACAAAGGGAGGCGAAGCCATCTCAAGTGTCACTCCACGGCTGCGGCAAGGCAGCTGCATTGCCATTTTGTTGATGCCCCCAGCTCACGTGTGCAGCAGAAGGTGAAATCAAAGCGGCCCGTCTTCCTCAGTTCTGCACATTATTTTTCACCGCTGTGGCGAATCTCTCCGAGCTCCGTGAACCAATAAAACAACGGCCCCTGTTTGAGTTGATATATTAATATTTACTGAGGATTTGCAAGGTCGGGGCTAAATGTCAGCAGATTGCCAGGGCAGTCCTGTGGGGAATAATTAAACACATCTCACAGCAGTTCAGCTTCCTAACATCTTTATTAATCTTTTTTTCCTTCCCTCCTGAAAGAGTACATTGAAATATTGCTTCTGCAACCTCAGAGAAACCGCGGAATAAGTTTAATAATAAAACACTGTGTTGGCGGTGTTTGCTCCTGACGGTTTCCGAGCTCTTCCCTGGCAGATGTTTGCGAACAGGGATGCTCTGATGTGTGAATTATCACCAAGCTGTTGGGATTCTCACCTGTCTCGCCATCAGATTTATCCTGACCAATTTGCCAAGCATGATAATATTGTTTCTAGGATTTGATCCACGGACTGATGGTGCCTGCTTGGCCCATTCTGCCGCACAAGGTGACTGAGGGCTGTTTGCTCTCCAGGCCCGCCTACTTTAACATGATTATAGTATGCACTTTAGTACAAGTTTGACAATTCTCTTTAATAAGCTTCATAATTAGTGTTGGGATACCTCATTACAAGTCATTGCCTGTAGCAGCGCTAGGCCAAACCCCCTTCTGCAATCTGATTTATTTTTTATCAGGCAGCTAGAGCTGTCTGGAGTTTTTGTTTATATAATGGGGTCCTGCATTAAGCCCCCAGTGTAAAAACACCACCAGGAAACTAATTACTTCTGTGTGGATTCACCACAGATGTGTCCTGTTGATCAGAACGGCGTATTTCTGACTTTGGTCTCCTGTGGTGACTTGTATAAAAGATGAGAGACAGCAATACCGGTGGTGTGCTAGCCTCCACTTAGATTCAGCCTGGCATAATTCAAAACAGGCATGTGGAGGAGGTCGCATTAGGTGAGTTCAAGTTTCTGGGGAACATTGTTCCTTCCTGCCCTCTTATGATATCTGTATTGTTGGTTTATACTTGGGGGTGTTCATTTATTCCAGCAAAGCAGGAAGTGCCCAGAGAAGTGAACAGTTGGGAGTCCACATGATCTCTGGCTGAAAGATCTTTTCACAGTTTAGTTCACAGGTGCACCCTCTTGGGAAGATCTCTCACCTCCTCCCAAACTTGACATTACCACCTCTGTAAGCATCTGCCTGTCTCAGTGGATGCTGGGGCACAGGCTTGGGGGATAGTCCCTTGTTTGAGTGTGTTTCCATGTTGCTGGACTCTATGTGTGCCCTCTGAGCTGTTCACAAGGGGATCTTAAACTCAGAGCTTTTCTTCTTGACTTTTTCTTAAACTACCTGACTGGTCTGGTTGTACTACTCCCACTTGGAACATTTCAGGATATTTTTGGGCTCTCCATCCCTGGATTAGAGCTGTAACTTGCTTGTTCTGTTCTCAGCATGGAGACTTGGTGGTGGATCAGGATCTCCCTGTTCCCAGGGGTTATGCTTCCTTTCTTGGTTTGCTCCTCCTGGGGGAGATCCAGAGTGTCTGCTCTTGCAGCCACGTCTGAAGCTCCTGCTGGCTTCCTTGCTCATCACAGTTTTGGTTTGAGTTTGCAAATGTAATCTCAGGGAAACTGGCAGACTGCACTGCATTTATGAAAGAAAAGATTAATGATGGCCGTAGCAATAACAAGGAATCAGGTATGCCTAGCACCTGAGAAGTCAGAGACCAGTTGTCTCCAAGGAAGCATCAGGCATTTTGTACCAGTACCAAGAAGACTTAGAACTGTCAGTTCATATGCACAGAGACCTGTTGAAGGGGGAATTCTGAAGAGGTCTATGACTCACCAAATGAAGGCATTGCCATTGCCAGGAGACGAAGGTTACCCCAGCTCTCAGGCAGGGGTCAGTGCCTAGCAAGAGAGACATGCTGTACCTTGCCTGTCTGCAGTAGAGGCAAGCCAGTGAATGCTGGCTTTATGCCTATATACAGGGAATCTATGGTTCAAGAGGGTTACTCCAGTTGGGGGAGGGAAGATCTGAGAGGAGAGAGGGGAGAGTAGGGAAGAGGAGGGAAAGGAAAGAGAGAGGGGAGAGGGAAGAGGGAAGAGGAGGCTGGCTCTGGACTTTCCACTGTNGGTGAATTGTAAACTTTGTGTACCCTTTTCCAGACACATCTCANTGCCTCAGTGACTGGAGAAGAGCTGGGGAGCCTTCAGAGAAGCTCATCATAGTGTACTTGCCTTCAGCCTCCTCCCTAGTTTCTGTTTTGGTAGGATTAGGGTGGACTCCAGGAATCTGAATCTTAGGTAGGATCCTTCTGAGGGCTGCAATAGAGCCACCCCATGGGACAGAATGCCATCTGGGTCCTGAGATGCAGATAATCACTTCCTGTTGTGGAATCAGCATGTATCACTTTTCTGGGTTAATTGATACTTGAACTAGAACTGGAAAGTTCTGAGTAAATTGATCTTGAATGGTGAAAATAATTTGTGGTAGCCATAGTAGGATTCCCCAGAGCATGGGCAGTACCTGTCCTGTAGCCAGCCTCTTAGANGCCATGCTAGTCCTGGCAGACACATGGATGGTTACATAAAACTGCCCATGACGATAGATCATTATAGAAACTCTACTATATCCACAGTCAGCAGAACCGTTTTTCAATGCCCCTCAGCAAAAGAGGGATTATAAAACTCTGCCTTGCCTGCCCTCTCCAACTCATGGGGGGAGCTGGAACACATTGCAAATGGTGCAGTTCAAGCTGTAGCTGCAGCTTCTCTGGGCTCTCTCATCCAAGGCTAGGTCTGAGCAAGTTCTCCTTCCATCNGCAGCTCACTGGTCATTTGTGCAATTAATCTACACCCCTGTAATGTTTTCTTCCACATATTCATGTAGCTACCAATGTCAAAGTGATGGCAGCTGTCTAAGGCTTAGCTGAAGGATGTATAAAGGAGAGTCTCCCACTCAGTGCACATGCCCACTGAGGACTGCTGATGGGACCTCAGTTATACATTAAGAAAAAGATTGGAAATATCAGTAAGAAAACAATATTGGGAGAGTTGCAAATGATAGCTGAGGGCTGGTGTATCAGGCTGGNGAACTTTTCACTGGCAAGAGGTATCTCAAAGATAAAGTCCATGGTAGCCAGGAGCCTCCTCACCTGCCTTTCTTAGTCATCCACAGTTGAAAGTAATGATAGAAAAAGAATTGTGTGTGTGTGTGTGTGTGTGTGTGTGTGTGTGTGTGTATGTGTGTTGTATACATGTGGAAACCAGAAGTCAGGTGTCTTCCTACATTTTTCTCCACCTTATTTTTGTGACAGGATCCCTGAATGAACTTGGAGTCGCCATTTTGCTTCCAGCTGCCTTGGTTGACCTGACAAGCCAATGGATGCCCTGTCTCCACACACTCCCCATTGGGATTACACGTGATTTTATGTAGATTGTTGAGACCTGAACTCAAGTTTTTCTTTTTCTTTTTCTTTTTTAATTTTCTTTTTCTTTTTTTTTTTGCATGAGCAAGCACTTGATCCATGGTGTCACTTTCTCAGCCCCAAAAGAATTTCTCAACAAAGTTTGAAACCAGCTTAATCCATGGGACTAAAGTTGATTCTTTCCCCTGGGAAATATATCTTATTCCTAAGAACAAAAACTTGGGAAGAAAATTAGTAAAAATATTCCCCAGCCTCCTTGAGCATTAAATATTTGAAGGAAACAACAAAAACCATCTTGATAAGANGTGCATACATGAATCACAACACATGGCTTTGCCTTTCCCTAATTGAACCTCCAATATTTTCAGAAGTTTGAGGTGTTCAAAGCATTTGGGTATACCCATCCATAATTTTGAAGGGTTAAATTCAACACACATGTTTCTGATATATTTACAATTATCAAAGTCCACTGTTCATTTGGATGGCTTTTGAAGTTCATGCACCCCTTTGAGACGCTTAAAATCATTATGCAATCCCCCTCTAATTTTGACAGCCAAAGGGGACATCTCTCCAGGGCTGTGCTAGCTTCACACTCTGTGCACTATGCTGTCTTCCAGTTTCTTTGACAGTTTTTTTTTAAGGAGTATGAAATCTGTGAAATGGATGTGCATGTTGGAAGGAGAGTCAAGTGGTTCTTGGGGACGATGACCCCCCTTACTCCCTGTGGTGAGGGATGCAATGGGTCTATTTTTCTCATGTCCTGTCTTCAGAGGAGTTTCAGTGGGGAAACCAGGGATGAAAACTTCATTTGGGTGAGCTACAATCACTGCATGGAACTGTAACAGTTCACATAGTAACTAGGTGTAGTCCGTCTCACAGTCTTCAACAATGTCTACATAAAGCTTGGCCCTGACAACTCATATGGNCCCATGTTCAGGCTGATCCATGGGTCATGGCTTGCCCATGCTGACTGCTGTAGGTGTTGACATTTACCAGTCTTCCACTGAATGGTGAAACACTGACTCTTATGGAATTTTCTGAAAGTACACTTAGCATGGCTGTCTGACAAGATGGGGCTCTTCTGTTACCAAGCAATAGTCATGTAGAACTGTGCATTCCAGAATGAATCTGTATGGTNCTGACTCTGCCATTACTCCCTTGATCCCTTGGGATTGGGCTGGTCCAACTGGAAGTCAATTATTATATTTTTNAAAAATTTAATTCCATTTTTTTAATCATTACTAGGGACCAATATTTATTTTCTTAAGAATATTTTTATGCTCAAACAGGACAGGCTGGCATGTCACTGACAACATTATCTGTGCAGGACAAAGACACTGGCTTTCTGGGGTCAAAGGCATTTTGCTGCTCTGTAAGATAGGATCCAATAACTCACCATTTTCTTTTCCTGCTCCTCAGACCTCCTCTCCCAGAGCATGGAGCATCTGTTGACATTTCTTCTTCTCCTCTCTTCCAGGTTGGGCAAGGGGACACATAGGAGTAAGCACCCTGAAGGCTTTCCACAGACATGTCTCNAAATGTCACAGTAGGTCATTGGGGGTGGTCCTTCACCTATGGATCAGCCAAGAATTTAAAGCCAAGTGGCCCAGGCATCCTCCTCTTGGGATGCTCTGTCTGAAGGTCTTGGTGCTCAGGAACCATAGGGAAGGAGTCCAGCACAAGCTGCAACTGCTCTCTCCTCCATCTTGTTTTCCTTACCTCCAGATTGGGCCATTAATATTTTAATCCTTTCAAAGAACACTCATTAACCAATACACTCTCATTCTTCTCAGTAGGCTAAACAAGCTGTAGCTTACCAATGATAGCTCATTTCCCTCTTCCTCTGTGTGGCCAAGAGAGGCAAGGGACACGGCAGACTTGGGTTCATTGTTATGTTTTCCATGGCTCACTGNGGTACTTGCTGAGCCACACAACAATCAGAAAGCCACGTGTCTTTGCATTTCCTTTATAAATCAAGGCTCTTTNTATTCAGTAGTCCTGCCTGGGACTCTCATACCTGTAATGGTCCAAAGGCAAATGTAACNTGCATGGCTGTGTGTTTATTATGGTCCTGCAAGTTCTGTGCAAGTTCAGATCCTGCCTGAGCAGCATGCTGTGTCATGGCCAACTTCCATCTGAGCAGATGACTTACCTTCATTCAGCAAGAGGCTTGAGAGTTTTGCGGATGGCTTTTGTCAGCAGGAGGGGAAGCTGATGCAACCTGTCTGCTCGTGGGATGGTGCTGTTTTCAGGACTTCAGCAGAGGCACCTTCTCCTGAGAGATTGGACCTTACACTGCAGCAGATGGAAATGGGAAGTCAGCTGTGTCAGGAAGGTAATTCCAACAGAAACTGGTCAGGCGCACAAGGTTTTCATCAGAAATGCCAGAGTTACTCCAGGAAGTGTTGGGAGATATCTGCCAGTGAGAGTATTTCTGCTTGGGGGTGGGATTACTTGATGCTCTGGACTTCATGGTCTCTCCTGCTTCTAGACTGTCAATTAGTTCAATAAAAAGACTTCTGGGTTGTTTTGGTCTTCATTGTCCAAGTAGCTCATGTATATGTATATTTGTGTTTGTTCAAAAGTGTCTGTGCAATGTGTGTGTGTGTGTGTATGTGTGTGTCTGTATAGGTGTGTATCCAGAAGTCTATGCACCTGGTGTGTGTTCTGTTGTCTCAAGACTTTTGCTCACTANCTATCATCCCCACTCAGAAATGTATGCCTCCATCACAAACAGGAAACCTGGGAATGTCACCAACAGTATTATAGCAGCCTCTGGTGCTCCAATGCAAACCTGGAACAAATGCTCAACCCCAGCCCCATTTACACATGACACAGTTGCTGAGGGGGATTAAGCGGAATAGGAAATAGAGGTAAGGACACACACACACACACACACTTTGTAGTTGAGAGGCAAAAGGGTGAGAAACCAGGCCTATTTTTCTGTTTCTTCTCTCTCTGTGTGTCATCAAAGCTGCTCATGGCTCCTCAGACACTAGGAAGTGCATCACAAGCTTCCTGGGAGGAAGGGTCAGTGTGGGTGGGCTAGGAGGAGTCATAGTGGCTGCAGGTCAGTAGGAGAGGAAGGCCACCACTTAGCTATATGACATCTACACTTTTGTTGTACTCAAGGTTTAATCTTTGTTGTTTTTACAACCTAATGATTGTTTGAAATAGTAAANGAGTGCTTGTGCACTGGGGAGGGGAAATGGGTATTGTGGGCAGGGAATACAAGGGTCAGCTTTGCTAATTTGAAACATATTGCATGCAATTCTATCATTGAAGCCCTCAAAATTCCTTTTCCCCTCACTCATCATGGGCAGAACTGTGCCAACATGAAGTATGCTATCACTCTTAGAGTTATGGGCTCAATTTTATAGCTAAGAAAATGGATCCATGTATTTATAAGAATGTGTGCGTATGGAGATTTCTACTGTGCTGATCAGGGAGACAGAGAGTCCAGAGGAAATGGCCTTGACCTTCACTAAAGTGTAGTTTGCTCATGCCAAGTTCAACAGATCCACCAGGTTAAACAGATTCTTTTTCTGATGGTCAGCCTTCATGCCCTGACTTCATTCCCCAGGCCTGGAGCCTGACCCACCAGGTGGCCTTCACTGACCTTGGGANTGGTTCAGGAGAGCCTCTGATGTGCGCTCATAGGCATCAACCTTCCCAGTGTTTCTGGCCTAGTCATGNTANGATCCTCCTGATGCTGAATCTCTCNACCCTTTCCATTGGCTGGATCTTGGCAACACAGTCTTGTGCCCTTTGAATGTAAATATCAAGACCTTCCAAAAGGCTGTCAAAATTCACTTTGCTAATAGNAACTGCTTAGTTTCTGGGCCTATGCCAGGCTCTGGGGCATGGAAGATGTTCAATGTGTTCTCATTTGCTTCAGGGGTCCTACACTCAGCCTGAGTCACATTCTACCTGGAAGACAGCTGCCTCCTAGGGGTGGAGGTCTTCCTGNAAAGAACCTCATCAGAGTAACAGGAAAAGTGGGTCCTGACGTAAGGGCTTGCTGCTATGGTTTTACTCTGCCTCCATGCATCACAGAGACCATCCTCAACATAGCACAGATGGTTTGCACACTTCTCTGCTATACTGATGCATTCACCTCTAGCACTCTGTCCAGCCTTGTGTGGTGGTGTAGGCAGTACATGGTGAGTNTTGAGGAAACTGGTTTGCAAGTTGCAAGATGACCAGCATCACAAGTAAGCTGCTGCGAAGAGGTCAGGTAACAGTGGATAAAANCCATGTGGAGTTAACAAGTTAGTGGCCTCCCTCTTGTGACAGCTCCCTGATGTGGTATTTGTTTTTCACACTTCCTATTGGCTGTGCACANGGACAGTGTTCCCACTAAACATACCGCCTTCTTGTAGTATTTTGCTTTCTGGGCCTCTTGCAAGAGCATTCTAAGGGAATTTCCCTGAGTTTAAAATATGAGCACTAAGGCCCCTGGAGACAAGGCTGGCTGATGCCATTCTAGGCCCCAGTGCTTCATTTCCCGGCAGATGTGGCACTCTGTACTGGAATGTCCCAGGAGCCTTCAGTGGCCCAGCCTTCTTTTCTCAGTGGGGAAACAAATTCATTCAATTAGCTCTTCGCCTTTTGGTCTTGGTGCATCCTGAGAGCATTAGTCATTCCAGAGCCTGATGCCCTGCACCCCTAAGCCTGAGAGAGAGGTGTCCTGGGGGAAACAAAGAGTGACAGAGCTTTCCTGTGGGTTNCCAGGATCATTTCCTGTGCGTTTCAGATGAAATACTTAAAAATAAGAACAGCTGGGAACTGTGTGCTTCCAAGTTTGGTTTCAAACCCACTCTACCCCCCGCCCCAGGTTAAAGCCATTGGTGAAAACAGTTAGCCTCTCTATATTTCAGGATACAGGCAGGACCCTGTAAGAATCTTATTTAATTATGTGCAATATTAATGTTATATTGATTATGTTATTGCCTGTAAATCCAGTTGCTTAATAAAGCTGCAGGCATTTTGCAATAAAGTTTCATTTGCAGTCAATTAAAGGGTGTCAAGGGGCAAGGAGCTATGTGAGAGGGGTGTGGACGCTAAGAGAAAAGGTCCGAGGACNGAGGGACCTAGGATCTGCAGAGAATGGGTTATTTGTACAGCCATAGGAACGTGTACGTGGAAGCACGCAGACTTGGNTAAGTAGGAGGGAATGGCTATACTGCAGCCCTTATTTTTAGCACAGGGATCTGGAGATTTACAAAGGGTTGTCCGTACCTTAGACTCTCATGCCTCTCCTGCTGCAGCAGGGCAGCATCTGCAGTGGGCAGGACAATGTCTGATTTTAAAAGTTGAAGGAAGTGATAACTGCCAATATTGAGAGCATGTGGGGTGGGAACAAAGCATACTTCTATTGCTAGTCATGTTTGCATCCAAGTCAGAGGAAATGCCATCACCCTTCAACAATCACATCTGCCACCAATATCAGGCCACATGTGGTCGGCCTTTTATCTCCTCACCAAAATCTCATGTCCTGATTTTAGCATCTGATGCTGAATTCAGGTCACTATAAAGTGAGGGGAATTTGATTGTTTCTGTCTTGCCTTTCAGGGTGTGCCCAAGATGTGGGTTCTAATAACCAAACACGAAATTGATATTAATGTTTTATAAGTGACTCTTTGACAATAGACCACAGGAAATAAAAGAGTTGTTCCATAATTCAGAGAGATAGCGGACCTTTTCCATTCATGGATGTCATGGGAAAGCCATAGAGTTGTGCTTAATTTTTCCTGATGCTGGGCAAATAGGCTCACCACAGTGACTTTCTTTAGNTTTTCTATGTACATAGCTGCTTACCTGCAAGGGTGATTGCCTAATCTCATGGTCAGGGAGCTTTACTACAGCAAGGGACACCACAGTGACAAGACTTCTAATCATCACAGGGATATCAAAGGGACCGTGTTTGGAGCCACTAAGATGCTCTGACTCCAGCTTCAGCTCTTGTTGGTGCTGAACAATTTTAAAGCACGCAGTAAAACCAAATATTTCCTCCACAGTACCAAACGGACCTTCTGAAGATTCACCTCAGTCTGATGGTTCATCTCAGCTGTCAACTTGATTGGGTTGAGAGTTGTCTGGAAGGTTGGCACAGGCACACCTGAAGACTTTTCCAGGAGAATGGCTGCAGGGGCTCTGTCTGGCCAGTGGTTTAGTTGAGTGATGGATACAAAATTTGAATTCTCTAAATGGGAGGTGGTGGACCCTCAGGAAAGTGGGGCTTGGGCAGGAGGAAGTGGTCACTATGGGTGTGTATTTGAGAGGCATTTCTTGCCTTGACCACTCCTTGTCTTTTCTCTGCTTATGGCTTAGTTCCTCTGTCCCAATGTGTCCTCCTTTCTAGCCTTGTTAGGCTGAACCCTCTGAAATTGTGAGCAAAAGTATATAAACCAGAAGATATCTGTCTCCCTTTAAGACATTTTTCTTAGGTCTTTGGTTACAGTAAGAAGATCTGACTGACACTCTGGGTTGCATGGCTGGGTCAAGGGAAATCCCCCACTCCCTGAGCCACAAGATTGGCCACCACGGTCTTTACCTGCATATGGGCAGCCATTGTCCAGAACTCTGTGGGGCCCCTGAGCTGAAGGCCTCTCTGTATGGAAATTCTCAGAGTTTTCTTGCTGCATTGCTGTTTATGTTCCCCTTGTCAATATGCCACACAGAGCTTATGAGAGAATGGGTGCCTCGTGGTAAGACAAACCCTGTCCATGGGCTATCTACCTTTTAGATTTGGTGTTCTATGCATCTTGAGGCAGCTGGACCATGGATGGGACAGCTCTTCTTCCCATCTTAGCTCTTGAATGNCTGTGAAACTTCTTGGCTCCTGCTTTCAGGACAGCTCAGAGTGGCAGGATTTANCCCCCATGATGGTTTCCACAGGGAGAGTTTCATTGGCTGAAATAACTCATCTTGGGAGTCCACTTCATCCCATTGCTTCATCCCACTATTATTCCCAATGGCATTAGTGACAAAAAGAGACGGAAGGCATCATCTTGCTTATGGATGGGATGGGAATAAATCAGATGTGTTTCAGAGACTTCACAGGCTATCCTCATACAGCATTTTCTGAACAGGGTCTCAGAAGGACTTTGCTTTAAGTAGGAAACTAAGCAGAGGCTAGAGGGCACTAGAGCAGGAGAAACTCCTAGAACCCCAGGGGCCCAGATGAAAGCTTGTATTTTCTGAGGGGTTTGCCTCCCACATAGTTACCATACCGTGATTACATGCAATGGAGATGCACCATGTTCAACAACCTCTTAAGAAATGGAAGAAAAATCAACACAGCTGAATGTAAGTCATGTTCACCCTGATTGTAATCAAGAAATGGTTCTACCTGTTCTCAGCTTTCCACAAAGGGAGGGATTTAAATCCTGAAGATACTGCCCCATGGCCAAAGGCACCATATCTCCTCCCAAAGAGAAGACACCACAGAGCCTCCCACAGCCCTTTCAGAGCCTCCCACAGCCCTCCCAGAGCCTCCACTCACATCTATGCTCCTGCTGTGCACTCCAGTGACTCAGTCGTGATGAGGTGCTGTGTGTTTTCCAACAGCTAGGAGGGAGGAGCTGGAACACTCCCACAACAGAGAGATGATAAATGTTACCAATGATGGCTGTGACACAAATATGCTTCCATTATGATGCCAAATCACAATGATGTGAACTGACTACATTTGTGACTTAATTCAAAACTGGGGATATGGACTTGAAGCCATACTTCTGTTCACCACATATGCTGCGAGAGTAAGCAGAAAGCATGAGGAAGCTGTGAATCCTGCTTTCTGTTAAATAGTGAGATATTGCTCAATGCTGCTGCTTTAGACGGCTGTGGATATCTAAGATTCCTTAATGACAAAGAAAGGTTGACAATTTTNAAAAAAGGTGACAGTGTGGTTATTTGGGGAATAATTTTCATTTTTTATTATAAAATCAATGAAACTAGCTCTTTCTGAGATCTGTGTTTATATCTAGAATATCTTAGAAGATGATCTGAATCATGTGTGTGTGTGTATGTGTGTGTGTGTGTGTGTGTGTGTGTGTGTGTGTGTGGTATGAGTGGATGTGGTGTGTATATGTTGTGTCTGTGTGAGCTCATGTGTGTGTATATGTATGTGTGTTTGTGTTTATGTCATGTGAGTGTATGAGTCTGTATGTCTATGTGTATGCATGTGTGTTTGTGTGTGTGTATGTATATGTGTTTTTGTGTGTGTCATGTGAGTGTATGAGTCTGTATGTGTGTGTGTATGTATGTGTGTTTGTATTTCCTGTGAGTGTATGAGTCTGTATGTGTGTGTGTATGTATGTGTGTATGTATTTCCTGTGAGTGTATGAGTCTGTGTGTGTGTGTGTGTGTGTGTGTGTGTGTGTGTGTGTGCACTCATATGCATATGAACTGTCATTGGCTGAGCTGCCTTTGGCAGATGTCAGGTGAGTGAAAAGTGAAGAACTCCATATCCAAGTGCCATCAGTGCCTCAGTGCCCCATACACACCAGAACTAAACACAGTGAACCCTGCAGATGTGCATCCTGGGAATCAACACTCTCAACCACCAGCTGCGTGTCCTGTCNGGGACAGAGGCACCAAGGCCTTCTATGCCTTTATCCACCTACAACAGGAACAATAATGGGCAAGGTCTCCACGGTTCTCAATCTTCCAACTCTAAACATCAGGCCAGTTTCTCAGGGAAAGTGCTCCTCATGGCATTCCTGTCTGAAAACTTCAACTGTACTTGCTGCTCCTGCAGAGGACCTATGTTCAGATCCCCGCACCCATATGGCAACTCACAATCACCTTTAATTCCAACTCTAGGGGATCTCTCCTGATGTGTGCAGACTCCTGCATATACATGCTCCCAATACCCATACACAGACAAAAACACTTATACACAAATAAATATTTACAAAAACATTTAAAATTTTCAACTTGCAATAATCAATGTTTTGACTATGAAATGGATTTTCATAATGAGGCAGCATAGATAGACATCTGCTCCCATCTGTTCAGTATTGGAATGGGTTGGCTACACATCATCACTATGAAAACCATAGTGAGGACCCCTTCAGGATAATTATCATTTTTAAAACACAACATCTATGGTGTTTCACCTTAGTAGTAAACTTAATTGGATCTAGGATCAAACAAGAGACACAACTCCGGGAGGGTCTGCGAAGGCATATTTGGAAAGGATTATCTGAGGGATGAGGCTCCCTACCCCCACATAGGCAGCATTTTCTGGAAGCCCAAATGGGAAAAGGACTGAGCTGAGAGCAATTCGACCTCTTACCTCCCACCTTCACACCTTGTTGGTGAGTGCATCTACTCTGTCATCACTGTGTAGCTGACATCTTCCTCTGACATTTGAACTCATTTTATGTGCTTTCCACACGGACTGCAGGCCAGCAGCTCTTTAGCAGTCCTCCAGACTGTCAGCCTCTGTTTGGGACTCCTGACACATCCAGCCTTCTAGACTGAGGAGTGACCATGGTCATTGTGAACTTTTGTGAACACGATCATTGATCATTGTCCAGTTGCCCAGACTGGATCATGAAAGTCAAGGTAATCCGCGCCATTTGTAATATATTTGCATTTCATTGGTTCAGTTCACATAGAGAACCCTGATTAACACAGTGGCCCTACTTACCTTGTTGCTCCTCTGAGAACCACTCCTGGATGTTCATCTGTGAAGGATTCTAATAGACACAATCATGATAGAACATCTCACACTCAACAATTATAAAACTCAGCTTCACTGGGGAGGTGGCGTGGAGCTCAGGTGTTCCTGTAGCTCCTGTAAACACACTAGGGAATCTGGGGTGAGCCATTCAAGTCCCCAAGGAGTGTTAGACTGGGGTAAAATCGCTTAGTACAATCATTTCAAGCATAATCTCCCTTTTCAGGATATAAAACAGAGTCCATACATGAAGGAAATATACACATAGCACACACATACATGTGTGTTCATAGGAAGGACACATGTGACTGAAGAAAAGCCTTACAAAAATGACCCTTGCTCACTGTGTATAGCACTTCTGTGGTTTCTAATTTACACTACTGGCACTTTAAATGTTGGTTGTGACTAACTATGTTTTACTATGCTCTGCATTCTGGCAGATGTGATGACTGTACCTCTGTTAGAGGTAATGCTCACAGGTAGGGTTCTTCCTGCTGCAGTGGGAAATGACTCCTAGAGATGCCTGGGATGCTATGATCCTTTTATCCCTCAGTGCAGTCCTCTAAGACAGCTGTTTCCCAACTCAGCGAGCAGTTGTGATAGCATGGCTTTTTATGTGACAAACAATAACCTGGAAGTCAGAGGAGGTGGTGGTGCTCCATGCTTCTCCTCAGGGTCCCAGTACAAATGTCCTGTAGCCCCAGGGACCACATAGCTGGTATCTTGACCATCAGATTATTTTTTTTTTCATTGACACAACAAAAATGCCTGACAGGAACAACTTTAAGGAGTTGGGATTCTTTTTTTTGTTTTGTTTTGTTTTTTTGTTTTTTTCGAGGCAAGGTTTCTCGGTGTAGCTTTGGCGCCTTTCCTGGAACTCACTTGGTAGCCCAGGCTAGCCTCGAACTCACAGAGATCCACCTGCCTCTGCCTCCTGAGTGGTGGGATTAAAGGTGTGCACCACCACCGCCTGGCGGGATTCATTTTTCAGTTGTAGTTTTGTAGAGGATAAATGGGGATGCCAGAGTGTGTGGCAACTGCNTACTNATATTTGGGGGAACTTACAAGCAGAGAGAAAGAGGGGGAGGAGGAGGAAGGGAGAGAGATGGAGAGATATATACACACACACAAAGAAACACACACAGAGAGACAGACACAGAATGACACTCAGAGAACAGGATGTAGGGCTAAAAAATCCTTAAGGAACACCCTCCAGGACTTCCTTCCTCCAACCAGGCCATCTCCCAAAGGCTCCATAACATCCCAAGACAGCACCATCAGATGGAGAGCAAGGGTTCAAGCACACGTTTGTGGGGACAATTCACATTTAAATCATGAAAATCTCCCTCATAACAACTTTAGTTTTTATGATCAATGAGACATTCTCCCACAAGCCAGCAGGAAGTACTTCCTTTGNTCCAATTGGCCCAGGCTAGATCCCATATGGTGCTCATGTCATACTGTGTCCCAGAAATGTCAGACTCCTGTTCTCTCAGACTCTGGGGCAATCTGAAGGCTCTATCCACATGAGTGAGTACTGGAGTGAGTGCCATTGGGCAGGAGGGAGAGGACAAGGCAAATGGGTGAGGTAAGTACTTCCTCTGCTGCCTACCACTCAGTGCTTCCCCTCTCTGGATTCTTAAAGGCTGGTTAAGGTAGACACATTGGGAATTCTTTGCAAGAGTTGAGCACCTTGAGCCTGCTTACATGTGGAAACCCTGGCATTCTCCCTGCATTCCTGTGTGTAGCATGAGGAGACACACTTAGGAGTATTGGTCCATCCAACAGGAGCCATTACTGATGCCAGGGAACTCTCCATGATCTCTGGTCTCATGGTTTCACTTCCATGAACACACCCACTTTACATACTCCCCCACTTCAGGATTCCACTCTTAGCCAATGGCCAGTCAAGAACACCCTATCTTCCAGAGGAATTAACCAGCCTCTCCCATCCCTATGACAAGGCCAGGCCCTGCCTTCTTCTGGGGTCCTTTGTTTTCCCACCACCCTTTGGACTTGGCTTGGACACATGGCTTCTCTTCTCTGCCTTCTTCCATTCTTTGCTCAGCCTATGATGTCTCAGCATCTCCCTTCAGTGATTTGATAAGCAGAGAACTCTAGCCTAGTCAAAGCAGGGGTCCGCCTGGACCAGCCTTCTCTTTATTTGAAGTATTCTCAGAAAGCTTCTTGGGCATCAAGTCTACTCTTTCAACTCCATCCTCTCCTGTCTCCCCCCCNAAAAAACAAATTGCTCCCTCTCCACTCAGCTTCCCTTATGCAAGACCTTGTTGGTCCTATAGACCCAACAGCATCTTGGTTTTGTTACCATGCATCTCTCTGTGAGCAGTTGTCACAATTGACCTCTCTTGTTCTCATAGGANGGAAACCAGTACAATTAGCCCTACTTGTAGTAGGATTAGTGTCCAANCATACCTGATCTTTAGCTGCCTCTTTCCTGCCCCCTTCTGCTGGANGGTTCAAGGACACNTGCTCAGACCTTGTTTCTCACTCCCTGCACCAGTTCATCCACTTAGAGGATCCGGAACAGCATCAGTGGTGATGACCCTGCAGCCTGGACCTCTTCACCTGGTGTCATGTCCCCACCTGGCTCCTGAATTGGGCTTTTCCAGCCTGGCAATCCCACGGGAAGCCTTGATTTCCTTCATCAAATCTGTGCCAAACTCACCCTGCCCTTCAGAATGAGTGGAGGAGACAGCTTACTTCTAACGTGTACGCTAACATCTTGGAGCCAGCATCCAGCTTCTCTCTCCTTTGTTTTTGTCAGCACGCTATCACCAATAACTTTCCCAATCCCACCACCCTGGCCCCATCCACTCTNCCCCTGCTCCTACTCACACTATTAGAGAGCCATGAACTCTTCCTACAGAGCTGATGCTGGGTGGCCCAGGAAACTGGGGTGGAGTGGGGGANCATTTAACAGTGCAAATCCCATGACCTAGTTCCCATGACTGTGAGCTGCCAGCAACCATGTCTTAAAGGAAACATCACGTATTTCACCATGGTTTGTAAGAAAGAATGAGACTTACCTGTTCTTTAAATGGGAAATAAATCAGCCCCTGACTGAAATGATCAGCCTGAGCCACAACACAGTCTTTCATTCATTACACATGAGGAAACGCAATAACAGAATGGCACCATTGCTGAGGTTGGAGAGAAGTGACAGGATCACTAGTTTGGGGCCCTCCTGGATGTGATTAGGGTCCTAAGAGTGGCGAAAGAAGCTGTCTGGTTCTTCAGTGATATAGCCAGATGCCAGCCAGCTAGCAACCACAAGTAACACTTCATCAGACCTTGCTGGTACTAGTTCTAAGNCCTCAGCCCCCAGAGCTGTGTAATACAGGTATTATTTGCTCTTTTAGTTGATGATTAGTTTTAGTTCCTGAGCAGGACTTGAAGTGACAGAGGGCCTCAGCTATCCTTACAAAGTCAGGTCCTAGGCAGCAGGAACATTCCCACACACTCCATCACCACAGCGCTGGGAGCCAGACACTGTTGATTTCCATGTTACAGGAGAGGACAATGAAGTGCTGAGGGCATGGGCAGCTCTTGCAAAGCTTCAACTATAGTCTTTCTGGCTGCCCTTTGGAAGGAGTCAAAGGCATGGGACATCAAGGGCATGCACAGGTGTGTCTCCATGGCTCGGGGCCCAAACCATCAAAGGAGTTCAGGCTCATGGCTCCAGACTCAGGGTCCCAAGCTGTGAAGATTGAGCATGACTGGACCTGACTAAGATGTCCTCAAATCTCACTTCAGCAACCAATGAGCAAAGCAATACTCCACCTGGTTGGAGCTCTGTGCTCAGGTCCTAGTGTCATCATGAGCGCATCCATGTGAGATTCAGTGCTCATGGCCAAGCAGGCAGTGAGCACCCGACACCTCGACATGCGTGTACTCAGGCTGATGTGGCGCCTGGCTAATAAGCCCATGTTCCTTTCTTCCTGCACAGCTTGTCCAGCTCCCGGCCGCCTGTGCACATTATTAACAGAAAACACTGGGCTTCACTTTTCCTCAGGACTGGTGAGGATTAATAAGGAGAGTTGAAAGGTGCCTTTGGGGTAAAGCAGGCTGAGTGGGAGGAAAACAGCCCTCCTGAGCTCAGATGGACTTGCGTTTCCTGTGGACATGCCCAAGGCTGTTTCTGTCTGGCTTTCATGGTGAGTTATGTTATCCGGATCCAGGCAAGGGAAGAAGATGGCACAAGAGGTTAAAAGGAGTGAAGGGGAAAATTGATTTTTCAATCGAAAGTGTCGTTGCATTGATAACAGAGTGCCCGAAGATTATAAAGCTTCCTATGACTGTGTCCACTGCAGTCACCTAGAATTCATTTAGCTTTTTTCTTTTCTTCCTAATGAAAAGATCAGGATTAATAGCCAGCTAAACAAATTTATGTGGGATTGAGTACATAGCTACAAATGAGTAATTGTTGCCACTTATCACTGTGGTCTTGTTAAGGACAAATGGAAGGGGAGTTAGCAGCTAGCTAAAGCCTGGCTCTGAAGNCGAACTGTGATCTGGAAGTCANGGCCCCAATCCTCAAGGAACTGCACCTCAGCAGCACCTTCCACTCCTAGACAGAGGCAGGATGGCTCCTCTATGNACTCTGTCTGCTCACTCTGGAGTTTCTGTGCTGGGGCTTAGGGCCAGATGCAGGACTAGGGATTTGGCACAGTCATGCTTCCCTGGCAACCATATCACTGTGATTTTGATACCTGTTGGAAGATGATGAAGGTCAGAGGGGGATGCTACCTTCCTTGGTTCCTGCAGATGGTCAGCTCCAGATTTCAATCACACATTCACACACTGGCTAGTTGGCTTGGAGAAAGGAACCATTTTTTTTTTTCTGGAACTGGGAGTTGAACTCAAGGCATTGTGCACCCAGACAAGGCAAGTGCTCTACCATTGAGCTATGTTCCTAACCCCTTTCACATTTTTAATTTTGAGACAGTGTCTTGCTAAATTGCCCAAGCTGGAGTTTTTGTTTTGTTGCAAGGTCTCTCACTATTGTATAAGCCGGGCCAGCAAGGACTTAATATGTAATCCAAGCTGACCTCAAACTCTAAACAATCCTCTGCCTCAGATTTCCAAGTGCTGCGGTCACAGCTGTGCACTACCATGCCCAGTCCAACGATGTTCCCTAGTAGTTGGGTGACAGACCTGCGTCACCAGGCACAGCTGAGATCTCTCTTCTACATTTTACAGTGAGGCCTGATTTTAGTAGCTAGGAGACNGGGAGCCTCTCACTTTTTCCAGCCTTCCAAGCGCAGGCATCCTGTTTTCAGATAGATGTGCTGAGTGACCCCAGATAGGTTCTGTGACCACTTCTTACTCTTGTCATAAAACCCATCTTACTGAGACAGTTTGCAAGGCAGTGTTCAAAAGCCTTTGTCCAGGGTTCATCACTTTTTAAGAAGATAGCCTTTTCCTTTCTGAAATTAGCGTAAACCTGGCCAGACAAAGCCTCTGTAAAGATTTCTTTCTGGAAGTAGTTTTTATTTNTTTATTTCTTTTTCATCCACTGACACATGCATGAACTCATAGAGACCATGGAAGCATGCACCAAGTCTGCATAGGCTCNAGTCAGACAAAATCCCAGCACTGGAAAGGTAAGTGACCACAAAGGGCTCTGCAGATAGCTACGTCATTTCTGATGGGGACACCAATCATGGTTGACGTATACTCACCCTAAGACCTCATTTTAACTCAGTTGCCCTTTAAAGGTCCTGTCTCAAAAGGCTTTCACCCTCTGCAGTCCTGGGGTCATGGTTTTACACTATGCACTCTGACGAACTTAGGTAGAGACGCATTTGGGATGCCCTGAAGGTCTTTCTGCTGAAGAAGGGTCTCACCTCTAACTTGGGTTACCCCATCCCCAACAGAAGCCCTTGTGGTGAGAGATTTGTTCTCACACAAAGAGCATGTTTTTTTTTTTTTTTTTTTAAGGATGTTGTAGCAAATATGTGCTTTGGTAACATCTTCGGGCTTAATGTATTGCATTTCAGTGGAAATCAAGTTCATGGCTTTTTGTGTTTGTTTGTTTTATTAAACTATGACTGGTCATATTTTTGGATCACTTCCACTTGACACTCACTGCAGGGTTTTCAGAAAACACTTCTTCTTCCTGGCCAGAGCAGGACTAAGGTCTTTCCCCAGCTCCCTTGTGCAGCNCTCTGTAAGTGAGCAGAGATGGAGGGCTTTGGGTGCTGTACAGCGGAGAGCCTATCTGTCTGTCTGTTTTGCAGTTTTTCTTCTTCCAAACCATGGGTTGGTCCTAAGTCCCTGGGAGTAGTGTTAGAGATGGGCATTTGAAGAGTGGATGGGGGTGATGTTTCCCAGGTGAGATTAACTTTGTTATGAGAAGTCTGAGGAAGTGGTCATACCTCTTCACCCAAGAGCGTATGTCAAGAAAGTACCACATAGAACCAGAAACCAGGGTGGTCTCAGTATACTTTGTCCCACTGTGGCAGTATGCAAAAGGCTGGATACTTTATAATGAAGGACTTAAGAGTTGCACCTGGGAGAGCCGGCCCCGCCCCTCACCTGAGCCACGCCCCTCACCTGAGCCACGCCCCTCACCTGAGCCACGCCCCTCACCTGAGCAAAGTGGGAGAGCTGGTCCTGGTAGCATGAGAGCTGGCCCTGCCCCTTGCCTGGGCAGTGGGAGAGCTGGTCCTGGTGGCACATATGCAGAAACGAGAGCAAGCTGATCAACTCAGATACCACCCAGACCCAGATCCCGGACTTTGAGTTGGCCCACCCCACATGTACCCCATCCATTTACTGCTGGAGCACGTGAAGGGGCCACTCCTGCGGAATCAAAGCTGCAGGATCTCCATGACCCAGGAAAACAGCAGGATATCTGAGAGGAGTCTCGTGAGGGTCCAGTATTGATGGTGCAGCAGAAGCCAGAGGCCTCCAGCGAGACCAACGACTCANGGCAATGAACGGTTGCAAGTAAAGCTGTTTGGGCAAAAAGGTATACTATGTGGTACACTGCAGCTTCCATGTCAAGATGTATTTTTTTTCATCTTCATTTTTCTTTTTAAATTTTTTTTTCCCTTTGGGCGGGAGTTGCAAGGGCAGAGGGTGGATATGGAGGTATGGGGAGATGAGGGGATGGGGTGTATGATGTGAAATTCACACACACAAAAAATCAATAAAAGTTAATAAAAAAGAATTGCACCTGGCACAGGCCTGGTGACCATAAGTAGAAAGCAAAATGGCAATAATAATAATAATAATAGTAATAATAATAATAATAATAAAAAAATATAAAAAAACAAAGAGAAGCATGTAAAAGAGGGTTAGGGCAGATTTTACAGTAAACATACACTTCGTTTACCAACCCAATGACGTATCAAAGATCCTCCATCAGCACTATTGGACTGGGAATTAGCCAATCTAGGACTTTAGGGAGACCTTCAAACACATCAGGACACTCACCACCCACCAAATCTGTTAGCACCTTGAACTATTGCTTCCCAGTCTTCACAATGGAGAAATGGATCTTTGCTGCCCATCATTCTCCCTGCCTGTAGTGTTTGATTATGGCAGTCAGAGCCAGAAGACCAGTGTCAAGGCACAGGACATCATCTGTAGAATTCACTTTCAAATCTCCCCTACAAGCTAGGTGTGGGTAAGAATTACTTCTCATTGCAGTGGGGCACGGANGGGNAGAATTGTGGGTNTTTACAGAGGTTAGGGAGACCATGGGAACTCGGAATGGCCTTCTCTATTTCACTGAAGCTGAAACTTCTCTAAAATAAGATCTGTTGAAATATAAACCTCAACAACCCTAACAGAAAGGTCTGAGCCCCCGGGCCTTCCTACAGTCTTCTTTGCAGCCCTCTTAGTGAAGCTCTCTGGCATTGAACTTCAGATCTATCCATCACGTGTCAAAATAAACGCAGCCTCCTGGTTACAGGATACCTTCTCATCCCTCATGCCCACAGACTTCAGAGCCGTCCCTACCTTTAGTCTGCACCAGAAGAAAGGAGCTGTGATCTCAACGTTGCGAGCTTTTATTTACCTTATCTGTAATATAATTAATAGATGACTGCTTGGAGATCAAGGTGCTTTGAAAGAGAATGAGACAGGCTTGTATGAAACTTGCTCTTTTGAGTCCGTCCAGGCCCCTATCAAAGTCTGCCTGATAATTTCATGTAAATCCTAGTGTTCCCAACCAGAATCTTTTAACCTGCGTATACCATTCTTAACACACTACATTTCAAAGNCAGTGAAGGCTGGTCTAATGTGTTGCAGAATTACATTAGAATCAGCCACCAGAAAATCATTCATTTCTTAAAATTAATATAGAAGCTCACTACCAAATCATTCTCCCAGGTCTCACGCAATCTCTCAAAAAGACTAAAAGCAGGANATCAGGTCCCATGTCAAAGTTTCTGGTTTCCTGCAGGCAGAGCCTTGTCTGGGATTTTTGGATTCTGGACCTGCTGAGACACCCTTCATGGTGACATTAATGCCGCTGTTCACCCCATGAACCACAATGTATCTGTTTACACTTCTCCAGTATGTGCCTAGACATAGCTGTGCACCTTGTCTCTGCTAATCATAGTTGCGCACATTTTCTCTGCTAATCACAGTTGTGTCCACTTTCTCTGCTAATTATTCTAGCCTGTCTCCTGCCATTAAAAAGAGAGCTCATTGGGGTTAGGGAAATGGTTCAATTGGGAAATTACTNGCCATGAAAGAGTGAGGACCTAAATTTGGCTCCCTCNGNCATAAAACAAACAAACAATAGCNGGACATGGTATAGAGAGATAGATAAATGCTCAAAGATAACTGCTTGCTGTACCAACATAGACATCCAANTAAAAGAAAAAGCCAGGCAGGCAGGNTGGTTTTTTCTTTCTGGGTTGCAATATAGACTTGATAGCAATGGCCATGATGCCTCACTAGATAACAATACAGACTTGGCAGTGATGGGCATAGTGCTTCACTGGGTAACAGTACAGACTTGGCAGTGATAGTGTTGGTGCCTCACTGGATAACAGTGTAGACTTGGCAGTGAGGGCCATGGTGTCTCACTGGATCACAGTACAGACTTGGCAGTGGTGGCCAGGGTGCCTCACTGGATCACAGTACAGACTTGGTAGTGATGGGCATGATGCCTCACTGGCTGACAGTGTAGACTTGGCAGTGATGGGCATGATGCCTTAGTGAC
>LZPO01044963.1:36190-49431 GCA_001675575.1 Neotoma lepida | reverse complement strand
AANNNNCNNNNTTTCATTACCCATCCATCCATTAACAGNCATTTAGGTTGCTTCCAGTTTCTGGCTATTTTAAATAAAGCAGTGATGAACATGGTTGAGCAAGTCACTCTGTAGTAAAATGAAGCATTCTTTGGGTATATGCCCAGAAGTAGTATAGCTGGATCTTGAGATGCATCTATTNTCAACTTCCNAGAAATTGCAACACTGATTCAAGTTTGCACTCCCACCAGCAATGGAGGAATGTTCCTCTTGNTCCACATCCTCACCAGCATGAGTTGTCATTTGTGTTATTGATCTTAGCCATTCTGACTATATAAGATGAAATCTTAAAATAGTTTTGATTTGCATTTNCTTGATGGCTAAGTAAGTNGAATATTTCTTTAAGTGCTTCTCAGCTATTTGGGTTTCCTCTTTTGAGAATATTCTGTTTAGATTTGTACTTCATTTTTAATTAGGTTGTTGGCTTGAAGTCAAGGTTTTTGAGTTATTTATATATTTTAGATATTATCCCTCTTTTCTATGTATAGTTGATAAAAGTTTTTTTCTCATTTTGTAGGCTGTCACTTTGTCCAATTGTTGGTGTCCTTTGCCATACAGAAGATTTTCAGTTTTGTGAGGTCCCATTTATTAATTATTGTTCTTAGTGAGGTAGATTCTGTTCCACCTGAATTCTGTTCAGAATGTCTTTTCCTGTGCCAATGAGCTCAAGACTATTCCCAAATTTCTCCTCTGTCAGATTCATCGTTTCTAGCCTTATGCTGGAGTTGAGCTTGGGTGCAGGGTGATGCTGGAGTTGAGTTTGGGTGCAGGGTGATAAGCATGGATCTATTTGCGTTCTTCCACGGGCAGCCATGCATTCTGACTCGCATCATTTGTTAAAGATGCTATCTTTTTTTCCAGTGTGTAGTTCAGGATTCTTTATAAAAAAAACCAGGTGTCCATACATGTATGGATTTATGTCTGGGTCTTCAATTTGATTCCATTGATGGATATGTCTCTTTTTGTGCCAATACCATGCTGTTTTTATTACTATAGTTCTAGGGGATAGTGATACCTGCTTCAGTTATTTTATTATTTTATTATTCAGAACTGGCTCTGCTATTTTGGGTTTGTTATTTGTTTGTTTCAATACGAATCTGAAAACTGCCCTTTTAAGATCTGTGAAGAATTTCATTGGAATTTTGATGAAGATTGCATTGCATTGTATTTTGGTAAGGTGGCCAATTTTATTATGTTAATCCTACTGATGCAAGAGCATGAGAGAGCTTTCCATTTTCTGATATCTCCTTTAATTTCTTTCTTCAATATCTTTACATTTTTATCACATAAATCTTTTACTTGTTTTATTAGAGTTACTCCCTCGATTTTTTGAAGCTATTGTGAAAGGTATTGTTTGCTTGATTTCTTTTTCAGTTCATTTGTCATTTGTCTATAGAAAAGCTACTAATTTGTGTGTATTAATTTTGGATCCTGCTACTTTGCTGAAAGTGTTTATCAGCTGTAGGAGATTCCCGGTGGAATTTTAAGGGTCACTTAAGTATATAATCACACCATCTGCAAATAACAATACTTTGACATCTTCTGTTCCAATTTTTATCACATTCTTATTGCTCAAGCTAAGACTTCAAATATATAGTGAAGAGGTATGGAGAGAGTGGATGACCTTGTCTTGTTTCTGATTTTAGTGGAAAAGCTTTGAGTTTTTCTTCATTGAGGCTGATGTTGGCTGTCAGCTTGTGTAAATCACCTCCACTGTTTTGAGGTATATCCATTATACCCCTAGTCTTTTTAATACTTTTATTATGAAGGTGTTAGATTTTGTTGAAGACCTTTTTTTTGCATCCAATGAAATGATCATGTGGTTATTTTTCAGTGTGTTTATATGGTGGATTACATTTATTGATTTTTTGTATGTTGAACCATCCTTGTATTTTTGGGATGAAGCCTACCTGATCATGATGGATGATCTTTCTGATGTGTTTTTGACTTTGGTTTGCAAGTATTATGTTGCGTATTTCTGCATCTGTGTTCGTAAGGGAAATTGGTCTGTAATTCTCTTTGTTTATTGGGTCTTTATGTGGTTTAAGTATCAGAGTAAATATGGAATTATTAAAAATAATTATGCAATGTTCCTTCTATGGAATAATTTTAGGTAATTGGCATTAATTTTTCTTTGAAATTCTGGTAGAATTCTGCACTAAAACCGTCTGACCCTGGGCTCTTTTTGGTCCAGAATCTTTTAATTACTGCTTCTATTGGGTTTCAGGTCTTTTTAGAATTGCTTATTTGATTTTGATTTAACTTTAGTAGGTGGTATATATCAGAAAATTACCATTTTTTTTAAATTTTCCAATTTGGTGGAATACAGGTTTTAGCTACAAATACCTTGCCATAGTGCCACTGGTCGAGAACAAAGAAAAAAGGCTGTTTTCTTTTAAAATGTTTGGACTTTTAAGTGATAGTCCAAATCCAAGCTATGGCAGAAAGTTAGAAATAAGATCTGAAACTGTAAAACTACAAGAAGAAAACTTACTAAGTTGTCTTTATGGCTTCTGTAATAAGTTTATAGCTATGGCTTCAAAAACTCATCCAACAAAGGTAAAAATAAACATATAGGGTAGAAACTTTTGCACAGTAAAGGAAGCAAAAGAGAGATGATCATTTACATGACATGAAATTTCAACATATTTCCAAGCCACATATTTAGTAAGAGATAGTAAGAGACCCACAATGCATAAAGAATACAACTTTATAGCAGGCCAGCAAATACCTTGAATATAGTAGAGGCAAAGGCTCTGAATAGGTATTTTTAAGTAGAAGACATACAATTGATTAAATANTGTAACTACATCTCCAGTCACAAGGGAAATGTAATGAGAGATTGTATTAAGATAGTGCTTCAAAGCTGGTAGATAGAATAGTTATCAGCAAAACGCAAATGATAAGTGTTGGCTATACTGTAGAGAAGATGGCAACTTTGTGTACCTCAGAGGGAAATGTAATTGTTAGAGTAATTGTGGAGTGTCCTAAAAAATTAAAAGAAAAGCTACTATGTGATCCAGAGATTCAACTCAGTAGGGATTACAGCAATAGAAAATAAAATTGGTGATTTGAGACAGTATCTGCACACTCATGTTCACTCTGGCATTCACAATAGGTACAATATGGACTCAACCTGTGTCTTTTGATGGAAAAATGTATACAGAAAAGTTGGTATATATAGATAGAANGATATGCTATCCATGCTCAAGGAATAAGGAAATCTTGTCATTTGTGATAATGGAGATGAACCTAGAGGAAATTATGCCAAGTGATATAAGCCAGGCATGGAAAAACAAATACTGCACAATCTCCTGTGTATGAGTAGTCTAAATTTTCAGAGATGAATTCTTAGAGGCAGAGAGGATAACGATGGTTTCCAGGACCTGGAGATAATGGAAACTGGGAAGCATTGGAGGAAGTATGCAAAAGTTTAGTCAGGCAAAATGAAGATATTCTGGAGATCTAGTACACAGCATATGGTAACTACAGTTCGTAACAACATGTCTTATGCTTAGAGTTTGCTGAATGAGTAGAGCTTACTTGTTCTTAACACATAGACTCAGGATAAAAAGGCATTTAGGTAAGTTGATAAACATAATCAATAAATTGATCATGGTGATCATTTTACATCATATGTGTATACCAAAACATCATGTTATATACTTTAAATTTGTATACAACTTGTATTTGCTAGTTATGGCTTAAGGGATTGGGTTGGAAGGACAAAGCAGACACTTAAATTATCCTTAAGCAAATATTTGGTCATTGTAATATGTACCAGTAAAAATAATGTATTCTATTGTTCCATAATGTTATCAACTTAGCTTTCAAGGTATAGGAAATTGCTCTAGAATTTTATTTTTAATACTCTACCAAAAGTATCAAAGATGTGTCAGGTATGGGATTCTTTTTTCGAAGCTGTTAGGCAGGAAAATCTCTCCAAAACAGTATAGAGCTTTCTCAGTGAGAGGAATGGTTGTTTCTGAGAGCTAGAGGATAAGATGCCCTTGCTATAGACTCAACACACCTTGACTCTAGAAGATAGAAAAAGCAATCCGAGAATGACTGGAAACTTCCTTCCTGATGACTAGTTTTCAAAGTGCTAGAAGCTGCTATGAAAGCTCCTGGGGTGGGGATGGGGGGTAAAAAATGATCCTTATGAATCATAAAACTAATCTGCCAGGCAAGATGTGCCCACTTGTGCAATAGTGGAAGTGACTATTATAGGAATAATCAACCACTTCATGATTGGATTTGTGGTCTTATCCACAGGGGGAATTTANGCTTCATACTATAAATATGATCAATAACTGATGGCTGAGGAGGGCGTAGAACAAAGTTGAGAACTTTATACTGTCATTTAACTAATTTGAGCATAATATAAAACTGCCCTCAGATATGTATGTTTATACTAATTGACAAATCTACTCTTAGTCTCAATCTTAAGAGCCTCTCCCTGCAGGAAAAGGTGGTAAATACAGAGACTCAAAGCCATCCATGATGTTAAAAGAAAGTGATGTGTGAGGGTTCAGCCTGAAACAGCACAATTATACCAGCTTCTGTGAGGCTCAAGGACCATTTCAAAAGACAGCATGGGAAGAGAGTAAGAGCTGAAAGACATGGATAAGGCCTACAAAATGGCATTCTCTAGATATGACATAGGCATTGCCATCATGAACTCAGAGTAGCTGAGGTTACTTACACTGAGTCTGCACAAGATTGACCCTGTCAACAATCAGTCATGCATAGGAAGCATCTCATGGGAATGTACCCTTTCCTGCTGAACTATTGGCCATTTATAGAGTTAGAGAGGGGTGTGCTGATGTCTTCAGTTTTGCACCCACTGCTGAGCCCACCAGAGTTCAACAAATAGATCCAAATCCATGATCTCACAGACAACTCTGGTTAAACTCAATAAGTCACAAAATGAGTAGACATGAATGTGGGACAGACTTGTAAGAAATGTTGGAGGGGTGGACAGTGGTAGGAGGAAGGTAAGAGAATAAGAGAGAGATAAGGGAATAATTATTATGAACTATATACAAGTATAAAATTATCATATAAATTTAACTAAGAATAAAATCTTTTTATTTGAAATGTCATAGTATGGAAGTTTGTCTATCTCTCCTCTAACTGACATATACTTTCACTTATTTTCTGATAATGAAATTTATCCATTGAACAATATGTCATTCTTTACCTAGGGTTGCTTAGAAGCTCAGATTCAAATGTGAAATTCATTCACAGAATCACATGAACTGCTTTAATTATTATTTCATTCTGTTGATAACATATTTGTAATTTCTATTTAATGAACAAATTACAAAGTAGCCCTTTCTCTAAACTGTTTCAATATCTGAATAATTAACATTCCCCAAAAACTCTAACAAGGAACTCCTACAGCTGATAAACAACTTTAGTCAAATGGCTGGAAACAAGATTAACTCAAGGAAAATCAGTAACGCTCCTATATACAAATGATAAACAGGCTGAGAAAGAAATCAGAGAATCCACACCCTTTACAATAGTCTCAAATAATATAAAATACCTTGGTGAAACTCTAACCAAGCAAGTGAAAGACCTGTATGACAAGAACTTCAAGTCTTTGAAGAAAGAAATTGAAGAAGATATCAGAAGATGGAAAGATCTCCCATGCTCATGGATCAGTAGGATCAACATAGTGAAAATGGCTATCTTATCAAAAGCAATCTACAGATTCAATGCAATTGCCACTAAAATTCCGACACAATTCTTTATAGACCTTGAAAGAACAATACTCATCTTCATATGGAAAAAATAAAAATCCAGGATAGCTAAAACAATCTTGTACAATAAAAGAACTTCCAGAGGTATCACCATCCCTAATTTCAAACTCTACTAGAGACTTATAGTAATAAAAACCACATGGTATTGGCATAAAAACAGATAGTTGGATCAATAAAATTGAATCAAAGACCCAGATGTAAATCCACACACCCATGGCCACCTGATTTTTTGACAAGGAAACCAAATTATACAAGGGAAAAAGGAAAGCATCCTTAACAAATGCTGCTGATCTAACTGGATGTCGGCATGTAGAAGAATATAAATTGATATATATTTATCACCCTGCACAAAGCTCAAGTCCAAGTGGATCAAAGACCTCAGCCTAAATCTAGATATACTGAACCTGATAAAGAGAATGTGGGAAATAATCTTGAACACATTGGCACAAGAGACAACTTCCTGAACAGAACACCAATAGCACAGGCACTAAGATCAACAATTAATAAATGGGAACTCATGAAATTAAAAAGTTTCTGTAAGACAAAGGACACCATCAATAGGACCCCACACTCAACAGAGGGCTGATTTCCAAAACATATAAAGAACTCAAGAAACTAGACATCAACAAACCAAATAATCTAATTAAAAATGGGTTACAGATCTAAACAGAGAATTCTCAACAGAAAAATCCCAAATGGCCAAGTGACACTTAAGGAGATGTTCAGCATTCTTAGCCATCAGGGAAATGCATCACAATGACTCGGAGATTCCATCTTACACCTGTCAGAATGGTTAAGATCAAAAAACACAAGTGACAGCTTATGCTGGATAGGATGAGGAGCAAAAGGGGAACACGCCTCCATTGCTGGTGAGAGTGCAAACTTGAAGAGCCACTTTGGAAGTCAGTGTGGTGGTTTCTCAGAAAACTTGGAATCAACGTACCAAAAGACCGAGATATACTGGTCTTGGGCATATACCCAAAGGATGCTCAATCATACCACAAGGACACTTGCTCAACTATGTTCATAGCAGCTTTATTCAGCCAGATTTTACTTATTTATTTATTTATTTGTTTGTTTGTTTGTTTGTTTGTTTGTTTGTTTTAATAACCAGAACCTGGAAAGAACCTAGATGTACCTCAACTGAGGAATGGATAAAGAAAATGTGGTACATTTACACAATGGAATATTACTCAGATGTTAAAAACAAGGACATCAGGAAATTTGAAGGCAAATGGATAGAACTAGAAAAAGTTTTCTTGACTGAGGTAACCCAGACCAAGAAAGACAAACATGGTATCCACTCACAAGTCAATATTAGCTGTAAAATAAAGGATAACTATGCTACAATCCACAGACCCAGAAAGACTAGGTAACAAGGAGGGCTCATGGCAGGGGACACCCAGATCTCCCTGGGAAGGGGAAATAGGAGAGATTTTGTGAGTGAACTGAAGGTAGGTGGGGATGGGAACATTCGCAACCAGGTTGGGGAGGCACAGAGGGGGAGAGTGCTGAGGGGGGCTGCTGGGGTCATTTTAGGTCAAGCAGAAGCCTGGTGCAAGGGAATCTCCCAGAAGCTAACTGTGAGGACTCCAGCTTAGACTCCTAGCAATATCGGATAACTATCTTCAACTGGCCACCTCCTATGACCAGATTAGTGCCTGGCTCAATTGTCATCAGAGAGGCACCATCCAGCAACTGATGGGGGAAGATGCAGAGACCCACAGCCAAACACTAAGTGGAATTCTGGAATCCTTTGGAAGAGAAAGAGAAAGGAGTGTAGGAGCCAGAAGGGTCAAGGACACCATGGTAAGGCTCACACAATCAACTAACCTGGGCTCATAGAGGCTCACAGAGACTGAAGGGACCACCAGGGAGCATGAATGACCTAGGCATTTAGCATATATGTTATAGTTGTGTAGCTTGGTCCTCTTGTGGGACTCCTAACAGTGGGAACAGGGCCTATCTCCAACTCTTTTACTGGCCTTTGGAACCCTATTCCTTATGCTGGGTCATCTTGCCCAGCCTTAACACATGAAGAGGTACTTAGGCTTACTGAAACTTGTTATGTCATGTTTGGTTGATACTTTTGGAAGACCTACCTTTTCCTGGATGGAAATAGAAGAGGAGGAACTTGGGGAGTGTTGTTTTGAGAGGGAATGGGGGGGGACTGGGACTGGGAGAGGAGGATGGAGGTGGAGGCTGCAGCCAGGTTGTAAAATAAATAGATGAATAAAAAATAAAACCATGATGAATAAATAAAAATAAAACCAAAAATATTAACATTGAAGGTAAATGAAATTCTATACANATTATTACTAAGTCAAATTCCACATGAAGTATTGATTAATATCTGCTTACATATTTCACCTTGTTTAATTAACTTCAGTTTTCCATGTTAGCATAGTTTGTATCCTGTTAACTTTCTTGCTGAACACAGTTTTACTATTAAAAGGATGTATTCAAGGCTAAGGTTTGAAGATATGAAATTGAGGCCAGCCTTGGCTGAATATCAAGACATGGTTTCAGAAATAAAGCAAATATTTGAAGGCATTTAAAATAAAATGATGTAAGCCTGACACGAGAGCTCTAAATCTCAAAATAATAAAAGCACAGCTATTGAGCTCCAAATTCACTCTGGCATTTATTCATGGGACAAAGTTCCAGTTTGCATACTGGAGGCACTAAAGGTGACCAAGCAGAAAGCAGCATTTCACCGAGTAGAGAAGTGAGCCTGGGGGCTGTTTAACTGCTGAAGTGGCTAAGGNCTAAAGGTAGAAGTATGGCTGGAAGTGGAGGCCCTACAAACAACTCCAACATCCGTACAAATGTTTTATTGGAATTAGAGTTAAAAACTAGGAGACCCATAGCCAGGCAGTTGGCCGAGCTCCTGGAGTTCAATTGAAGAGAGAGAGGAAGGATTATAGGAGCAAAGGGGGGTCAGGATCGTGATGGGAAAAACCACAGAGACAGCTGACCTGAGCTAACCAGAGCTCACAGACTCTGTATTGACAGGTGGGGAACCTGCATGGGACCAAACTAGGCCCTCTGAATGTGGGTGACAGTTGTGTGGCTTGATCCATTTGTGGGGCCTCTGGCAATGGGACCAGGACCTATCCTGGGTACATGAACTGGCTTTTTAGAGCCCATTCTCTCTGGTGGGATGCCTTACTCAGCCTTGATGTAGGGGAGAGGCATTTAGTCCTGCCCCAACTTGATATGCNGCTGGTGTTGGCTACCCAAGGGAGGCCTTATCCTTTGTGAGGAGTGAATGGGGGTGGAATGGGGGAGATGGAAATGGAAGAAGGGAAAGGAGGGGGAACAGTGGTTGTTATGTAAAATGAAANAAAAATGAAAAAAGAACATTAAAAAAAAGCAATGCTAGGAATGAGTGAGTCACAGTCACAATGATGCTCCAGGATGGCAGACAGGCAGTTTTTCCCTTAGAAGNTGTTTTTGGGGGAAACAGATTAAGGAATTTACCAAGAAACAAACCACTGGCANATTCTACAATGCTAATCAAAATTTTAGAATTACTAATTTTTTTCAGGGAAGATTTATAGTCTAGGGACAAAGTATTAAATCCAATATCAATTTATTCGGCAGCTTCCTCTGCCTATGGTTTGAAAATGTTCCATTTCCCCAACAATTGTTCAGGAACTCTCTCTCTCTCTCTCTCTCTCTCTCTCTCTCTCTCTCTCTCTCTCTCTCTGTGTGTGTGTGTATGTGTGTGTGTGTGTGTGTATACCTGAGTGCACATGTAGGAGGACATCTGGCTTTCTACTCTGCCCTATTCCCTTGAGAAAGGTAGAAAGTAGAAAGATTTTTTTCACTGAACTTGACAGTTTTTCAATCAGGTCAACTGGTCAACCAGCCCCAGTAGCCCTCCTGGCTTCTCCCAGATTAGACACACAAGCCTCAAGACTGGGTTGACAGGAGTGCCGCCTGTTCTTTCCTGGCCTTTTGAATGGGTACTATGGGTCAAAACTCAGTTCCTTATGAGTGTATAGCAAGTACTCTTAGCCACTAAACCACCTCCACAGCTCCAGTTCAAGCACATTTATACTATCCCCTGGTCTTTTCTGTTGTCATTACACCTTTTCTTTCCTACTCAAAAATGAATACTCAGCTCTTCAAAAAACATAACTGAGCAGGTTGGAGAACTGCAGTCTGTTGGTTTAGTTGAAAGATCCTATTTGAAAATCAAACCTATCACTTTATGGGNGAAAAAATTAAAAAGGTTGCCTGGGGTCTGACAGCAACACACAGCATGGAGTCAAAGCAGGTAGTCCGCTGTCAAATCCACTTAGTCACTGNAATGCATGCCTCTCTATACTGTTTTAGGTGATCTGGTTAACGTTAGATCTAGGACTATTAAAGCTCTCAATTATAAGCTAATGACTCTTGAATCAGTTTTTAGGGAATTCCTAATGGTAGATTCAATAAGAGGCAACAAGATACCTGTAGAATCTGGTAATTTCATATTAATTCTTATCAACTTTGATACTTTTGAGACCACCACAAATAAAACTTTGAGATCAGCACACATACAAATCTGAATATACATTAAGAATCAAACATACCATCTGATGCAGCTGTCTTTGCTATACAGGGAATCTAACTGAATCTCCAATCAGTATAACATGTGCTGGAATTTAGGGTGTCTTGTTTCTGTCACCTTGTGACTGATATTTTCACTGGATATTTTTAATGAAAAGCTTATGCTTCATTTTCTGCCTAGAAAGTCACTGTTTATTTTTGTTATTACAGTTGATGTCATATGACTTCCTGTGGNCCAAATTGAGTATCTTCTTTTAAAGACTTNGTTGTTGTTCTTGAACAGTAATCTTATGAATAGCTAGATTTTGTATTTAATAGAAAGTTCAAGAACTTGGGGGAAATGAAACTTTGAAATTTATAAAGTCTTTCCCTTTTTAGCTCCATGGGAAAGTCCACATATACTCACCTACTCTTCAGAATGTCCAGATCTATCTTCCAGAAAGGCATTCAACTCACATGCTAGAATTATATGTCCCAAACTGCTTGTCCTCCTCCAGTGCCCTGCTTTGGGACTACAGTAAATCACCCTCAGTTTCCCTAAACACATACATCTGAAATTTACAGGCTGCTTTAGAAACCATGGAGAAATATCAAAGCTGGATGACTCATCAGAAGACCTTGAATTTACCAGCTGGAGAAGGTTAAGGTTTAAGGTTAACATCCTCTCCTCAGAGTGTTGCTAGNACAACCTATTTAGTTGAATAATTCCATTTTTCCTATTGCGAATTGTATTCAAAATTGTTATTGTGCAAGGTCGGAAGTGAAGGGTCATCCGGCCCAAAATATTTATTTGATCCCCTCTTCAGTGGCATTACGTACATGATGAGCAACCTGCAGGGAAGGAAGGAGAATTTGCACTTGTCCTGTGTGTCTCTTTCATAGTCCCATCATGATCTCATTCAGTCTACCACACAAGTCACGGATNGTGGAGTGGTAAAAAGGCATTCATGTGAAAAGGTGTGAACTGGCCCATTATAGCTCTGGCACCCACGAGGGGATTTCAGTTGACAGGTGGACATGGGGACNATGGGGAAGTGAGACTCNGTATCTGCAGATGTAGCTTCCTATCTATGCACCCANGCTGAAGGCCTGGGAGAAACACACTTGGGCCCCATTTCAGTCACATTTTCACTCATAAAACTAACGTATTTAACAAGCATGCTAGGAATCTGAACTAAAAGTGAGTTCCAAAGAAAACTATAATGGCTCTCCACTCTACACCTGTCAGAGGAATGGCTTTGGGGACAAAGAACTCTGCCAGACCAGAAATAGGTGGGAATCTTACATCCCACCATTTCTTTTCTCTTCCAGCAATGGGGGGATCTTTAACAACTTCATTTTCCTAGCGTGGGACTTGAACAAAAACAATTGTCTCTATAAAAAGAGTAGGCCCACACCTCCTTTGTCCCAGGAAAGGACTGGTTCTATAGCCAAATGTGCATGTGCTCTAGCCTTTGTTTCCTTGCTTTCTATAAATTATAAGACGGCCATAAGCAAAGCATGGAAATTAGACTGTTCCCCTGGTTCGGCCCAACCACATACAAACACATTTTCCTTTGCCAATTTTTGTTAACCTAATTTTTATTTAGATACAGGGAAACTAAGGTGGTGGGATTATGGACCTAAGCCTACAGTGACACCTTCAAGTCTACCAACTGTTTCACCTAAAAGTAAACTAGGAAACTCTCAGAATCTCTTCTCTCTACTGAAAACACAGGAAACAAAACTCTCTGGAGCCGGAGAGATGCTTAAAGTAATGGTACAGTAAATAAGAAAAATAGCTTTGAAATGATGGGAACAACGTATGCAGAAAGGTAACTGTGACAGGATNTTGCATTTGACTGCAGCACAGGAAAGGCTGTCTGACATATACACAATAAAGGAAGAAGAAAATGTCTAATGGATGAAAATAGTTCAGACACCCTGGGTCTTNGGCAGTGATCACTATATCTCAAGTGTTTTCCTGGGTCTGTTTAGAAGTACCGTTGAAGGGAGTACCCACAGGCCAAAAGAGGCAGGAGGTGCTGAGAGCAAGCCTGCCATGAAATCCCTCAGATCTTTTTTATAGGTGGGAGTTGTGAAATGCTTTCTGCATCTATAATTAGGGAATGGAGTGGAGCAGATGGCTATGGCGCAGTTATAATTAAAGTATAATGCACAGTAAAATCACCTTGTGCAGCCAGTGATGCATACAAGCCAGAAATATTAACTCGCTTTGAAAGTGCTTTTAAGCTGTTTCTTTGGGCCGCAGGAAGAGCTATTGCATCATGACACTGATTTCATATACTCTTTTTTGCTCCGAAGTTCTCTCTGCAAAATCAGGAATGTCCTCTACTAAATTGAATAGCTCACCGAGTCTCCTTAATAAGGAACACTGTTGTTCAAATAGAGGCACAGGCTTTATTTTAACAGCACAGAGCCGGTGTGCTGCAATCAATACCCACCTGGGTTACCAGTTCATTTACAACTTGTCAGCTGTGCTAGCAAACAAACTCAAAAGATAAACGTCAAATGCAAAGACTCCAGGGTTTGCTTGTTAGGCTGCAAACCAGTTGTATCGTGCCCTAAACATACATGCTGGCATCTAAAAATGGCAACGGTCCATTTTTAATTCTTGCTAATAAATAAATAATAAAGCAATGGGACCAGCATCATGCCCTGAGATGGTTGTGTCTTATGTCAGGCACTGAAAGGCCTGTCTTTCCCAACGTTTGAAGGGAGAAACTGGGACTACATGATCAATCTGGGCCTTTCTATGTCCCTTGTCATTCGTTTTCTTGGCCTCCTCCCCTCTTCTTCCTTCTCCTCCTCCTTTCTGTCCTCCTTCAACTCCTACCTCTGCTCTCCCTTCTCCTTGAGGTTTGTATTCAACTT
>LZPO01044962.1:17972-28368 GCA_001675575.1 Neotoma lepida | reverse complement strand
GAGGCATCACCATCCCTAACTTCAAGCTCTACTATAGAGCCATAATAATAAAAACAGCTTGGTATTGGTATAAAAACAGACACATAGATCAATGGAATGAAATCAAAGACTCTGACATTAATCCACACACCTACAAACACCTGATATTTGACAAAGAAGCCAAAATTATACAATGGGGAAAAAAAGCATCTTCAACAAATGATGCTGGCATAACTGGATGTCAACATGTAGAAGAATGCAAATAGATCCATATCTGTCACCTGCACAAAACTCAAGTCCAAATGGATCAAAGACCTCAACATAAATCCAGTTACACTCATAGAAGTAATCCAGTCTCTCATGGAAGAGAAAGTGGGAAGTAGCCTTGAATGCATTGGCACAGAAGACCACTTCCTAAATATAACACCAGTAGCACAGACACTGAGAGCAACAATTAATAAATGGGACTTCCTGAAATTGAGAAGCTTCCATAAGGTGAAGGACATCGTCAATATGACAAAATGACTACGGAATGGGAAAAGCTCTTCACCAACCCCACACCTGACAGAGGGCTGATCTCCAAAATATATAAAGAACTCAAGAAACTAGATATCAAAATATCAAATAATCCAATTAAAAATGGGCTACAGAGCTAAACAGAATTTTCAACAGAAGAATCTCAAATGGCTGAAAGACATTTAAGGAAATGTTCAACATCCTTAGCCATCAGGGAAATGAAAATCAAAACNACTCTGAGATACTATCTTACACCTGTCAGAATGGCTAAGATCAAAAACACAATTGACAGCTTCTGTTTGAGAGGATGTGGAGTAAGGGGAACACTCCTCCACTGCTAGTGGGAGTGCAAACTTGTACAGACACTCTGGAAATCAGTATGATGGTATCTCAGAAAATTGGGAACCAACCTACCTCAAGACCCAGCAATACAACTCTTGAGCATATACCCAAAAGATACTCAACCACACAACAAGGACATATGCTCAACTGTGTTCAGAGCAGTATTAATTCATAATAGCTAGAACTTGGAAACAACCTAGATATCGTTCAACCAAAAAATGGATAAAGAAAATGTGGTACATTTACACAATGGAGTATTATGCAGCAGTAAAAAACAATGTCATCATGAAATTTGTAGGCAAATGGATGGAATTAGAAAAAAAATCACCCCGAGTGAGGTAACCCAGACCCAGAAAGACAAATACGGTATGTGCTCACTCATAAATGAATATCAGACGCAAAGCAAAGGATAACCAGGCTATAACCCACANCCCCAGAGAGGATAGGTAAANAGGAGGACACTAAGAGGGACACACACGGATCACCCTAGGAAGGCGAAAGGGTTAAGATCTCCTGGGTAAACTGGGAGGAGGGAGTAGAGGGCAGGGGATGGGAGGTGGGAACATGTGGGCTCCAGATGGCTGAACTAGGGGAGAGACAGGGAGGGAGAGCAATGAGAGAGATATCTTGACAGAGTGTACCATTAAGGGGATGGGGAGAAATCTGCAGCTAGGGAAATCCTCAGGAACTCAGAAGACTGTCCCCAGCTAAGACTCATAGCAATGGTGGAGAGGGAGCTTGAACTAGCCTTCCCCCTGCACTCGGATTGGTGTCTACCTTAATTGTCATCATAGAACCTACATCTAGCGACTGATGGAAGCAGACNCAGAGACCCACAGCCAAGCACTTGGGCAAGATCCTGGAGTACGGTTGAANAGAGTGGGGAAGGATTATAAGAGAAAGGGGGGAGGTCAGGATCATGATGGGAAAAACCACAAAGATACTTGACCCAAGCTAATGGGAGCTCATGGACTCTGGACTGACAGCTGGAGAGCCTGCATGGGACCACACCAGGCCCTCTGAATGTAGGTGAAAGTTATGTGGCTTGATGCATTTATGGGTCCCCTGGCAATGGGACTAGGACTTATCTCGGGTACAGGAACTGGCTTTTTAGAGCNCATTCCCTATGGTGCGATGCCTTACTCAGCCTTGATGCAGTCGGGGAGGGGCTAGGTTCAGCCCCAATTTGGTATGCCAGCCTGTGTTGACTACTCAAGGGAGGCCTTACCCTCTATGAGGAGGGGATGGGGAACAGGGGTAGGTATATAAAAGAAATTTTTTTGAATAAAAAAATTATAAAAAAGTAGTCTATTCTTTTATAGGCNTATTACTACATAGCAGTATTTCAAAAAGATATCACAGGCTGGAAGGATGGCTCAGTGGTTAAGACCATGCACTGCTCTTGCAGAGGACCCCAGTTCAGTTTCCAGCACCCCACTTCAGGCAGCTCACAACTGCCTGTAACTCCAGCTCCAGGAGATACANCACCTTCTGGCCTCTGTCAGCACCTGTACGCGTGTGTATACCTCCCCACACACAAACACACTCTCATCCTCATCCTAAGCTCTCTGCCCCATGATTCTGAGCACAGACCTCTCCATCGCTGGCACAGACGTTGAGGGGTGGGCTGAGATTCCCAGCTCTCNGCGCTCATCAGAAGTCTCTTCAGTCCTCAGGTCCTCCTGCCCACTCAGCCTCCTTGAGACACATTTAACCCTTGTGGTCACTTCCATAGGGATGTTCTGATAGCACTCTACATGGAGGAGACCCTAAGACCAACTCTTGGTCTACGCAACCCTGCCTAAACCAAATCAGTACACTACCTGTTCCAACTCCCAACTTGCCACTCCCTAGCACACCTACCTTATGGCCCAACACTTAACCACTTCCCAGTCGTGTGTGTTTAAAACCTCAAAATCACACGGGACTCTTTCTTCTCCTTTCTCTAATTCCCCACTTGTAACCTACTCCAACAGTTCTATTTTGGAAACACATTTTTGATGCATCAGTCCATCCTGGTATTACTTTTGATGCCACTAACTCAGGTCCCTTCCCCTCTCACATGTATGACAGGGCTGACAGTAATGATACATGCATACATATGTGTGTGCCTGCGTGTATATGCATATGTCTATGTATATGCGTGTAGTCCTGGTCTTTGTCTCTAACCCTGCCCTCAGTGAGGACCTGGCTTCGTCTCATTCGCTTTCCCCACAATCGAGCATATTTCTCAGCCACGTCTGATTGATTTNACAAGACATAATTAGAAAGGGGTAGCGAAGTGCAGACTAAAGACCAGGAAAAAGATGTTATGGGATAAAAAGGAAGAAATCTTTCAAGCTAGGACTAGAGAGAGGTTTTGTTTGCTTTAAAGAAAGAATAAGAGATTTGAGAGGAAATGGGGGGCGGGGCNAAGGGAAACCAGTTGCTAGTGTTTATTCTGCAGACTTCCAAGTGTTTCCTACAGGGCTGAGGCAAGGGTGGACTGGACTTCTCATTCTCGTTTTATGCTGTTTTGACTGTGTGTCTTCAAACTGTTCTCCATGAGTCTGGGATTCAAAGAAGCTGCACAAGAATTATAGTCACAACTAATCTTCCTATTGCCAAGGAACTATGCCTATATCACCAATATCTGTCAAAAATGTCACTGGCACACATCTGACATCTAGAAGGCTATGANGAACCACAGCAGTGTTTCAAGCTATGTTCCTCAGACATCAAGGACTCCACCAAGGTGTCTCAGGGCTGATAGGTTAACAGAATGGGAAGAACCGNAATCAGTGTGGCTCTCATTCCATCATCCCCAACACAAAGGGAGTTAGCGTCTACTTTATCTGCTTTANACATAGTATTGCATTTAAGACTTGACTTGAAATTTTAAAAAAATTGAGGTTTTAAAACACTAAGAATAGNTAAAAGTATNAATGGTTAAGTTAAATTAGTCTATATTAGTAATTCCTGCTTCACCACTTACTAGTTGTNGAACCTTGGNTAAACAACTGAGTCTCTTCATTNATCATGGTGGTAATTCACACAAGTCAGGACTGTGTGACATGAAGCANTGTATGTGATGCTTTTAATGCAAGGACTGGCAAGCAGGACACGGTACATTCGTCACACNACAGGCAGCATGGCAGGGCACTTAGACAGGACTCAATAGCGAGCTGCTGACACAACGGTGTAGCTCTGGATTATGGAATTTCTGGNCCTCAAGTTCCTCACTATGAAAAGGGNCTAATAACAGCTTTGCTCAATGACCCTTGTGGGAATTAGTGAAGTCACTTTTCTCCTCACGGTGACCAAGTACCCCTGAAGAAGCAACTTAAGGGATGAAGCATTTATTTCAGCTCACAGTTTAGAGGAAGTAGTGGCAGATAAGACTTAGGGTTGCACTAACATGAGTGCGAGGCTTGTTCACACTCACGTCTCTGGAAGCAGAGGGAGGTAGACACCGGTCTGGAGCTCACTTTCTCCTTTTCTATTCTACCAAGGCTTTAGCCTATGGGATGGTATCTACCACACTCAATGAAAGTCTTCCTCTTTAGTGAATTTCTGAACATCCTCACAGACACACCCAGAGGTGTGCCTCGATCTCCTAGATGATTCTAAATCAAATCCAGCTGAAAATGAAGATAGCTAGAGCTTGGTGCTGGAAGAGTGATAGCTCATTGGCACTAGTGCCCAGTGAATATATGTTTGCTTATTACTGAATTCAAGGATTTCAGGCTTGCTGTCACCTACCTTCAACCACATGGGCATGTAAACACATACTTCTGGACTGCCCTTCCTTTTTTCCTATTCATCAAAGATGCCATCTCTCAATGCCCTGTTGACATATGACCCCATATACTCCACTCATTACTTTGAGTGATCAAAAGCTGGAACTCTGCTGCAAACAGGCCTGGGTCAAGGTTGTTTGCATCTATAAGATCATTGTGACCTTATGTAATTTTTTCTTCAAGCTTTTTTTTTAATGTTTTATTTTTGAAATTAAAATATAATTACATTATTTCCATCCCTTTTTAATTTTTCCTCCAACCATGTAAAACCCCGCCCCTGCACTCTGTGTCAAATTCATGGCCTCAATTTCTTTAATTGTTGTTACACACACACACACACACACACACACACACACACACATATATATATATCAATGCTTTAGCTTGCTACATGTTAAAATCACTATGAAGTTAGAAAAACTCCTAATGCTGTGACCACAAACAGGGATGAAGCCAGGCATCTACATTGTATTAAAGATCCAGGTGATTCCAAAGTGTGGACAGCCTGGGAATCCTGGACATTACTCATCTCTCTTGAAACTTGTAAATCCTTCCTTATCAAGTGGGAAGACAGAGCTGTCATGCAGGATTGACATAAGCCAAACCTAGATAGTGCAGATAAAGTACCCAGCTCTCTCTGTCTCACCCTACGGGGCATTCACTATCCAAGCTTCCTCTAGCCCACCCAAGGGTGTTCAGTTTTCACAGTCCGCACGACACATGTTTGGTTGCTATAGCTAGACTATAATCCCCTAGAGATCAGCACCCATCACTGTCCCTCTGTTCATACCTAATAAACCCTGTACAATGGGAAGAACGGGAATTCTGAAGCATTCACTCTGACCCATTTTGTGCAATCATGAATGAAGCATTAAAGCCAACCTTGATACTTTCTGCCCTTCAAAATCCTGGCCTCTGTTTGCCTAGAGTACCTTCCCTTTGCCATGGGGACAAGATGCTCAGGTACTGCTCCTGAAAGTTTGAAGGCCAGGGACAAGGTACTCAGGTACCACTCCTGAAAAGATGAAGGCCAGGGCTCACTGATACCCTGACAAGAGCCAGGATCCCAGAGTTCCACAGTAGCCTAATAAAAATGTCCTCAGTTCTGTGATGGAGTAGAGCTAAGCGGTTCTTAGGCCTGCTCTGTAATCTATGTATTCCGTCTTGGGACCTGGGAGACAGGCACCCCGTCTTTGCTTTACGCTTCGCAGGAAATGTCCACTCTGCAGAACGCTAGCTACAGGCTCATCCTCAGAAGGTCTGGGTCGGCAGGAGGGCTCAGAATCAAAGACAGGAACTTAATTACAGTTGTGACTTTTAAAAAGACTGTGAAAGGGAAGTACTAGGGATACAAAGGACTAGACCAGCGGCAGAGCCTCCCCAGTCTTCTGCCAGCCCTGAAGTCAGTGCTGGGAGCCCCTGACTGCCGTCCACCCTACCTTTTGAGGCAGGATCGCTCACTGACTTGATCTCTTCACCAATTTAGATANGCTGATGGGTTAGTGAGGTTCAAGACTNCTTCTGCCTCTGACTCCCCAGTGCTAGGACATGCCCAGGCCTGGTGGTGGTGGCCCTGGCGCGCACACACACACACACCTACACACCTGTCTCTTATACACATCTAGATGTGTATAAGAGACAGCTCTCCCTCTCTCTCTCCTCTCCCCCCTTCTCTCCTCTCCCCCTCTCTCTTCCTCTCTCCCTCTCTCCCTCTCCTGCTCTCTCTCCTGAAAGGAATCCAAATGCAGGTCCTCATGCTTATATGAAAAGCACTTTACCAACCTAGCTATCTCCCTAGCCTGGCTTCACTAATGTCAAAATGAAACAAAAATCCAAACCCTAAACAATAAACAATTATCTGCCATTTCTTACTNTATTGGTCTTTCTGTGTTGCAGACTACGAAATGGTTACAGCACTAAGACTATTCAGTTTCACTTGAATAATTCCTAACTCCACACACTTTAATAATAATAAAGCCACCAGCAGATAGATGTCTAAAGAGTCCGTCTATACAGCTCTGGAGAAACAAGGATCTTTGAACCTGAACAACAGAGCATTAAACGGATAAAATTTAAAACCCCTTTAAGACATAAAAGTGTTAACATGTATCCACCTAAACTTGCACACATAGGCTGTTTAACTGAAGATTTGGAAGCCAGTTTCTCTCTGTTATCTGCCAAGAACACCTCCCTGGGTCCCTGGGATACCTGTGCTTTGTAACTGCTCGCTTGGTGTGATCTGATGGACAAGTATTTTGACAAAACTTCTACCTACGCCTTCATATTATATGCAGTTGTAAGTTGGTAAGTAGGTGTGTTCATGATTTGGAATTTTTAATACTGTATTTTCAAGCAAACTGGCTTGTCCATGTTGTGCTATGTCATCTATTCCAGTTTCCTGTGTTCTATTCTTAGTGTTCCAGTGAGCACTCACCTCAGCCAGTGAAATCCCCACAATGTGAGTTACAACAAACCTGAACTAAGAACTGATCCCATGAGAACAGCGGGATAGAACTGCCAGCTCTACTGAAGGTTCAAAGTCAAGTTGGGTCAATAGGTGGACAGTACAGGTCAGGGGGAGGCTAGAAGATAATTCAGTCAGAAAAGCACTGGCTATACATTCATGAAGACCCGAGACTAATCCTCAACCTCCAGAACCCACATGAAAAGCCAGGCATGGGGGTGCATGCTTGTCATCCCGTCACGGCAGAGGTAGAAACACGGGTATCCCTAGGGCTCACTGTCCAGCCAACCTTGTCAGAGCCACAGACTCCAGTGAAAGACTTCATGCAAAAGATAGGATGGATGGACAGCCCCTGAAGAACAAGACCCAAGGTCTGTCTCTAGCTTGCACATAGACAAAAATGTGGCCCTCGTGAACATGCACACACACACACACCCAAACAAGTGCAAAAAAAGGCAAGCAAGCAAGGAAGGAAAACAACACAGTCTTAATCCTTCCCTCCTCAGAAGCAGAAACTTTCCAGCCAGTAATGCTGTGAGCCTTAGGATCTATCAGGAGCAAGGACTACTAATCTATTCTTCCAATTACCAGTACCTGGCCCTTGTATCCTGCCCATCCGCCCCCCTCCCCACTGCTGCATTAGAGTGACACCTTTTGGAAAATGTTGAAACTGATGGCCAGGCTGTTCTCCACCTGGACCTGACTATCTGCAGACTGTGCTTACGATCTGCCTTCTTGTTGAATGAAGGCATCTAAGAACTCTTTCCTCTGCAAACAAAATCCACTTCAAACTCCTCCATTTTAACCACATTTAAAATTTTCTGTTTTCCCTTCCTCTTCCTGGGGGTAATTAACAAAGTCACGTGCTGTGACAAAAGACAGAGAGAAAAGGAATGTGCAAAAACATACATCTGACTTCACAGACACCATTGAGTCAAAGGGTACTAGAGTACGAGAAAGTACAGGTCTAAAATGGCCTCAGGCATGCTCTACTCTAGCTGGTACCAGGCTCTGTGGAGCCCCCTACAAGGAGCTGTGGGGACAGGCTTTCAGGTGTGCTTGCTGTGGGTGTTCTTTGAGCAGCTTGGAGGTTTTCTGTATTCTGTATTGGTATTCTGCAGCACTGTCATTTGCCCTAGTTTGGTTTGGCATTCTTGAGGAACCATACGGAGTATGGTGAGGAGCATGGGTTCCAAAGCTAGACAGCCGAGCTCCTAATGAGGCTAAGCCCCAGCACATGTGGGCTGTGCACTTGTCCTCTGCTAAGTATGGGTGCTTACTGCCTTTGCCAGGTCCTGGTGGGGACCACTTGAGCTATAGCAGCTATCTTCTTGCTCCTAGTGTGCATGTGCTGGCCTGCAATGATTATCAAGGAAGGTGTTGGTTTAAATGCTGGTATTTGGTGTTCAGANTGTGAAAAGATGAATAAGGAAGACAAAGAATTGGATTTCTATCTTCTTGCATTTTCAGAAAGGTGCCTACCCTTACTCAGTGGAATGTGGAAATGTTTAAATTTAATTTATAACAAGCCAAATTAAACATCTGAAAACTGTGCATTGTTCATCATTTAATCTTACTGCGGCAAATTGCAAACATAAAGCTGAAGGAATGGAGAGAGGTAAGAGAGCAGACTCTCCAAGAGAACACCTTGCACAATGGTGGTGCTGGGTCGATCCGTCTAAAGTGCATTCACTCACCACTTGTGGCTATAGAGCACTTGGCATAGGGTCATTATACCACAGAAATTGGATTTTCAGCTTCATTTTAATTTGTTTGAATTTAAATACTCATATGCTCACTTCATTGGAAAGAGCAGTATCAGAGCAGATTTATATTTCTGATCATAGGAGAACCCCCCTTTTTTATATGCAGTAAAATTTAAGAATTATCATTTGGTCCAGCTGTTCAACTTTAGTAATTTACTCTAAAGATATGATAAAGGATGTCCCCACAGGAGATAATTCTAGGTGTGAACATTCACAATGTTGTAAGTATCACAATAAAATGATATGTATATATACACGCTACACATACATATCAAAACACATAGGTGTGTTTGCCTTCCAAAGATATGAGATTAGCAATGTACTCATAAACATGATAATATTGCAAAGAATCTGGATTAAAAAGAAAATCACAGGCACCCAACTGTAGGATGTCAGTTAGCTATTACACTAAGTCAAATGATTTACTATAAAGGAAAGAGTTAGAAAAACTTTAGATGAGAAAATCAGGTTAATAAATGATAAATACCTTGTAGTTACAACTATGTGGAGGATTTTAATGTACATTCATAGGAGAAACAACTAGAAGGAAATGCATCCAACTATTCTTTTGGGTTGGATGGTATCTAGAAGAGTTATTTTAGGTAATGTATTATTTTCTTCCTTGTACTTATTCCTATAAACAGGCACTGTTAATGAAATAAGTAATGTTAAGACATTTCAACCAAAGAAGGTCTGCATAAAAAGTAGTTATTTCCATGGGGGAAGGGGATGGGTTATAGATGGGCTGCAGGCTCCAAGAAGGGGAAGAGAAGANTGCAGAATTGCAGAGCAGGACAGGGCCCACAAGCAGCAGTTATGGTGGTAACTAATTTGGCCAAAATGACCCCAAAGCTGCTATACTTCTGAGCATGAGTGACTGGTTCTGACAGCCCTTAGATTTATACTGATTGTAACATGGTTCACCAGGGAGTACCCATGTGTTAGTGACTCCAGAGCTGTCAACAGCAGTTCCTGCCACCTCCACCCTGCCCTCCAATGCACATGTGCCTTGATCATTTCTCCTTCTTCTCTGCTAAAGACTTAATGTGCCAGTCTGATAACTTGCTTCAGTGTTTTGCTTGTGTTTATACAGCATTGTCTGATTTTGATATCACTTTGTTTCTGATGCACTCAAACTACATGATCAAGTCCCAGAAAATCTGAACCATTTGTCCATGTCATCTGGCCACCTTTATTAGCATGGCCTGTTTACTCCCAGTCAACAAATCAGGATAGTGGCTTTAGGCAGACCTACTTTCTCATGAGACAAGGGAATTACTGAGGCAATTTCCAAAGGGGAAGAATGAGATGGGTCTCCTGTAGACCAGGCTTNGGAGGAGACACCTGTTAATGCTACCAAATTTAAATCAGCCCAAATCAAGCTTGAATCCAAGCCTGACCTCTTGTTCTTGGGCCACATGTCTATCTACCTTGAGCAACAANAGTGGCTTCTCTGTACATCACCTATCTCCTTGAACACATGAAACTCAATGCATGCTTTCATTCTCCTATTTGGCACAGCATATTCTCACACAATATATGACCGATAA
>LZPO01044962.1:3842-17282 GCA_001675575.1 Neotoma lepida | reverse complement strand
TAGGTATGATGTCACTATTTCCTTGCCACTCCAAGCTCACAGAGGCTGCCTACATTCCTTGTCAGTTGTCCCCTTCAAATCTTTAGAGCTGGCAACGGAGAATCTACCTCACCTGAGACTTGTCTCATCTATTGACTCAACTTATTCAGAAAGTGCCTGGTTCCTTTTCAAGACTTACATGAGAAGCCCAGGTCTACCAATGACAATGCTCTTTCAGAAAGTCAACTAATGCTATGTAACACACCTAACCACANGTGCAATCGTCCTGTTTCATACAGGATGCACACCCTAGGGAGAGGAACTCTCATAAATCATCTTAGAATTCTGCCAACCACCACTTTCCAAGCAATATTGATCATATGGAACCAAGTGNACATGATATCAAAATACTGTTCATTGTTGAGTCCTCCTCCCCCTAAAGATATAAAATTGTGTTTCAAACCATTAAAAGGTAGAGAGAAGTGTTTTTTTTTTAAGAGCAAGAACTTGTGAGAAAAACGTAGAGTTATCATTATACTTTGTAGAAAATGCTTTTCCCCAAGAACAACGCAAGGATATCAATAGTCTCTCACCTCTCTTATTCAAATACCTGGGGTTCTAGCCACTGTGATATGAGAAGAAAAATATGAAAACTGTAAAACATAAAAAATAAAAATAAATAAAGCTATTTATAAATGCAGATGACACAATTGTCTATAAAATTCCAAGCAATCTCTCAAAGTTTCCAGATCTAGTAAATTCAGCAGAATTTCAAAGATACATAACACACACACAAAAATCAGTTGTATTTCTATATACCAACAAAAATATGTGAAAAACAAAATGTAGCACTAGATGCCATTTATAATCATTAAAAGATGAAATATGTAAGTATAAGTTTAGTAAAATGTGTATAGGACCTATGCACAAAAATTATAATATTCTGATGAAACAAATCAGTACAATTAAAGGCAGAAGCGCAGTGTTTCTGTGAATTTGAAGACTAAATACAATAAAGGTGTCATTCTCCCCCCAGACTGATCTATAGTTTTAACATAATTCCTATCAAACTCTTGGCAAGTTTTATTGTAGGCATAGACAAGCTTATTGTAAACTTTATATGAAAAGGCCCAGGCTCCAGACAAGCTTGAATAAGCTAGACAAAGAAAAATAAAGAGAGAAATAGCTCTACCCTCAACGTAGCTCTAGTAAACAAGACAGTGGGATACTTGCGTAGGAATAGAGATGTGGATTGATGGAACAGAATAGAGAATGTAGAAATAGACTCACACAAATCTGCCCGAGTGATGTTTGACAAAAGCAATTCATTGGAAGATATTCTTTTCAACAAACAGTGTGGGAGCAACTGGACAGACAGACAGCAAACACCAAAGAAAACTACCACATAGATTCCCATAAANGAGAAAGAAAATGTTCAAAGCAGCATTAGTCTTATTATGGCCAAGCTGGAAAAGATGACTAGTGTTTTCAGCTGGAGATCAGTTAAATTGTAACATATCCATGGATGGGTTATTAGTGACCAATAAGAAGGGAGGAGTAAGTAATACACACGACTCAGATGACTCTCAAGCAAATTAAGTTGATTTTTTTAAAAAGCAAATCTCAAAAGATCACTAAACAATTCCATTCATAGAACATTCTTGAAATGATGAAATTGCAGAAATAAGTGATGAGCATGGTAGATGAAGTTACAAGGAGCAAGGTGGAGGAAACCAAAGGTGGTAGAAAGTTCTGTTTCCTCACTGTGCCAATGCCAGAGCTCTGGTTGTGGTACTGCACTATAGTTTTGCAAGGTGTGACTATGAGGTGACCTTCAATGAAGGATACATGAAATCTGTCCCTATTATTTCTTACGACTATATGTGAACCTGCAATTACGTAAGAGCAAATGTTTTCAAAGCCTATGCCACATAATAGGAGTTACATCCATAATAAAACAGCTGGGACCAATGTTGGGCTTGAAGAAAACTCAGTCACAGATGAGCAATTAGACTGCCNCCATACTGCTAAGGATAAGTCTTAACTGAAGAAGATTTAAGTGCAGAATTATCATGTTGTAAATGCCTTCTATTCTTTTTTTTTTCTTTGTTTTTCAAGACAAGGTTTCTCTGTGTAGCTTTGTGCCTTTCCTGGAACTCACTCGGTAGCCCAGGCTGGCCTCGAACTCACAGAGATCCGCCTGTCTCTGCCTCCCGAGTGCTGGGATTAAAGGCGTGTGCCACCACCGCCCGGCTCATGCCTTCTATTTTTAAGGCGGACTATACATACAGGTAAAAGTCAAGATTCAAATCAGTGGCTAGACATCTATTGAATCCATACATGAAGCCCTGAATCATGTGACAAAAATGCACTCATTGTGTCCTGTTTTCATAAAACAAGCAGTCACACACAAATGTATATACGTTTTTAAATGCAATAGTAGCTATGAGTAGTAGAATACTACACATAAATGCCACCAGCAGATACTGGTTTCTTTATAATTATCATCCTGATTAGTGAAAAAAATTATATAATACTTCTTTATCCTCAAATTTAATCCACTCTCCAAACTATTGGTGCATCACATGNTTAGTTCCTCAGTGAGAAAAAAGCAAAAACTAGACCTGAAGTGCCAAGAAGAAACTTCCCACTCCAATGTCTCCCTTCCTTATATTTTATAGAGGCTTCATGCTGACCCTATTCCTTCAGAAAATCCACCCAAATGCATCCCTGGGGCCCAACATCCTCCACAGTGACTTGGCTCCCTCTTCTCATAATTCTTACTGCTGCCTGGGAAAAATATTCTTAATTAGTTAACTTTGGGGAAATCATATCATAAAGAGAAAGCTTGGAATGTAGATGCCCACCCCATCAGTCCTCCCCATATACAAAGGGATGGGGATGAGAGACATCACAACTATAAGGCAGCCAGGCCAAGCATCTCACGTCTTAAAGCACTTGCCCTCTTTGTACCGCTAAAAGAACACAATAGCAGATCTGTGGAACCCGGCCCACTTTCTGTCTTAGTAGCCACCAATGTGCTGCCCAGCATCTTCCCAGGACCCCAGAGAATGACACTATATGTTCTGGCCATCCATCTGAATTAATTCGAATAGAATTTTGACCCTGGGCTCCCAGAACTAGGTACTCTGGTTCTCCTTGGNTCNGTCCTACAAGATGTCCCACAANCCCTGCTTGGNGCTAGGGATTGGGCCCTGGGAAGCACAGACTGAGAGATCCGGTGTGGATATCAAGAGTCATACTCATGCCCTTTCTGTAAATGACCACAGTAGGCATCTTGCTTGCTTAGTGTTTATGCTTCAAAGCAGAAACTGGTCTTTCCTGATGACACATGAGTACAGATGTAGTCTCTGTTCCTCTAGGCAGAAACAGAAAGATAGATAACAGTCTATTCTTCAAACACACAACTGTGTAGAAAGGCTCTACTGGAGGGGACAGTTTATAGTCACGCATTCAGCTCTGGCTTTTCTAAATGCTGCATTGTGGTTTGCAAACAGCTATGTTTTCCTTAAAGGACTCTTTCTGGTGTTTGTGCCTTTGTACTCTCTTTTCAAAATAAGTATTTTTTTTTTCTCCTAGTGGCTCTCCGGATTAAAAGTGAATTCAATGTTTTGATTACCAATACAAGATTATAGTCTCATCTCATATAAAGTGATTAAACATAATCCTGCATCAAATATCACTCCAGTATTAAGTAGTCTCAAGACAAGTTTAAGAAAGAGTTCAGTTCCTTGCCTCCATGCCAAATATTCAGTCAAAGGCCTGATTGCTTCAGCTGGGACCTTTTCTCTCTTTTATAGCTTCTCAAATAAATGGCTTTGTTTAAAAGTATTCCTCATTCTGTTTCCTCTCCCTTCTTCAAGAATGTTCAGTGTTATATGTAGCTATAGCCAATCATGATCCAGAGTTCAGTTTGAGAAGCAGCCTTGATATTTAAAATGCCTAACAACGATGCATATATTTAAACAAATACCACATTTGGTAGGTCACGCTCAGTAACCTCAAAACCCCTTTCTCCAAGCAATAGTTCCTTTTGGACTACCAACAATTAGGCCNTGTAACTAACCCTGTGCTCAGTTCCTTCAGATAAACCGCGTGCGCCCAGCAGAGCCACTCTCCTGCTGGCGTTGGGGCCCGCCTGTCAGGCCCACTTCTCTGGTTAATGTCAGTAGCACTATGTATAAAAGGTGACTCCAGTGTGTACAAATGTTGATCTTTCAAGAAGTCATGCCTAGGCTCACACACACATCCACTCTTTCCTCTAGCAGGTCACCAGCAGGACCAGAGGACAGTCCAGGAAGGGACTTGCCAAAAGCCTGGTCTGACTTGTTAGGTTACACAGCACTTGGGACTTCCCTGCCTGAGATTAATCCATAATCCTGTTTTGTGTTTAAAGAACACTGGTTCTAAAGGCCTTGCCTTTGAGACAGTGTCAGAGGTGACCGGGACATGTTCTAATGCAGGGTAACAAATTAAGTGCCAATGTGCATGTGCCCTGGGAGCAAGAAACAGTCAGAAGTGGCACAAGATGCTTGCCCTCATCCAGTCATTTCTTAAGGTTCCTGAAACAGACACTAAAATCATATTTTAATAGCTGCAGTGTCTGTAGGTAAAAATATAAAATACACATATGCACAAGTAGAACCTGTCTATAGTTTTACTGGTGGCTATGCAAGCTAAATGAAATAAAAATGTCATTGATGGGAAACACAGCCGGAGTTCCAAAGAAACATAATACTCGCTGATGTGACTTCCAAACTTCATCTGAATACCAAGTAGTAGAAATGCTCTCATCTCAGTGCTGAACAATCCTATTTTTATTACATCAAAATCGTTTCTTCCCTTGCCAGCTTCATTCTACCCCCCTTTTGCTACAAAGTCGATGTCCAGAAAGCTTCATTTTTCAACTCTAGCAGACCTGATCAAAAAAGCAGGAATTCCCACTGCTGTAGAAACTATCACCAATATGTTTTCATCTGGATGCTTCTAATAACGTAAAACTCTCCACTCTAGAGTGAAGAAAGGGAACACCCAGGGGATGACACTGCTGAATAGGATGGCTGTGTGTACCCCTCAACAGGCTTTGACCACCAGGGTGTGGACAGAGCCAGCTGGGCTGGTGGCATCTGCTCTAGTTTAGAGAGACAGAGACCAGTGATCCACACTCCTGCTTCAGTCTGTGACTTGGCTAGGCTAAGACATCACTTACAATGGTTGGCCACATGGCTGGCCTTTAGAAAGACAGAAGTGAGCAGAGAAAAAATTTTCCACCTGAACACGGCCACTTAGCTTCTGTTTCCAAGTGTGGGAAGAAAAGCAGAGGGATGAAACTGTTGCTTGTGGTTTGATGTGTCGCATGCTCGCCTTTTCACCCTTTCTGGCTGGAGCAGGAAGGAGATGTGACCTTGCTTCCACAGAAGACTCATCCTGTTTTGCAAAGGGACTGTGTGGCTTCAGTATGTGCACCATCAGCTGCCTGCTTGCTCCTCCTCCAGGTTCCTGAAACACACTCGAACCCATTTTTGTATCATACCTGGATAACGGGAGTCTGACCTTACAATTGAGACTGAGGAATTTTTACACCCATAATCACTGACTTCCCAAATCAAAATCTCACCGAAAGAGTCAATATGGTTTCACCGATTTGCAAATAAAACTTAAACCCCCTCCTGCAGCTAACAACGGTCATGTATCCCTGTACTTGCAGCCCCTACCCGCCTATTCAAATAAGTCCTGGGTCACCCTGGTCATTCCTCAAAGCCCCCATCCACCACTCTGGGGCCTTATGGAATCTATTTTTTTTTTACCACGCCTTCTTTTGAACTTCTTCCTCCCAAGTTCTCAAGTACCTGGTATAATTTTCAACTGTCAGGGCTTGGAGTAAATGCCATCGAGTGCAAAGGGCCCCTTTGAGTCTCCTTGATAAAGCAACTGCCCACCTCATACCTGTCTCTATTACTCTTCATCTCAGCTCCCAGTTTGTTCCCTTGGTAGCATTGCCACTGCTGTGTCACTGTTGTAAATGCCTTAGCAATTTCTTTATATGTAACTTCCCTTTTCCATGCCGAACTCTCTGTTCCATGTCCTTTGTACCTACTCTGCCCTTTGAAATGCCCATCATGAGGCCTGGCATCCATAATATTCAGTTAATGCATAACAAGAATTGGAAGAAACAGCCAGGTTTTGCATATATACCAGTGATTGAAACCATCAGTACCTGGTATTCTTTGAGAATGTACACTTTTCATACCACTGTGCCCACTCTGCCCTTCGGGCATCTAGTACCNAATCTGAAACTCTGGAGGTGCAGCTCAACAGATCGCATTTTAACTCATTCTGCACATTGTGCTTGTTCAATTATGCATTCTACCAGTTCACAGTCATGCTCATCCCCAAAGGACTCTCAGACACAGATACCAATCCCCAAAGGACTCTCAGACACGGATACCAAGACCTGCCCTAAGTGGGGAAGGCTTGAGTTTGTACAGAGAAATTATCCTTAAATGCAAAGGGACTGTGCTCTTTCAGTCCAGGGAAGGCTCGAGATTCACGAATACTTCTGTGTTTGGGGAAAGGTTGTGAAAAGAAGCTGATCTTTGCTTCATCCTATGCAGGTGGCAGATGGGGCTGAACGTGACAGTGCTGTAGCCCAACCAGCACTGTGTGTGGCAGCTGAGCCCACAGTAAGGTCCAGATTACAATAAGGACTCTGAACTCCTCGTCCTCACCTTGGTGAAAGGTTTCTGAGGACACGAGCATGGCCTTGTCACTGTTGTAACCTGAACTTGACCCAACACCTAGCAGAGTAGCCACTCACAGGGGGGTGTGGAAGGACCAGGGGCTGAAGTCATTCTCAGGTCTATCCAAGGGACATTATCTGCTAGGTTTATCAGTAAACTAACGGCTTGTATGTGGGAGAACATGCAAGGCTCAAGGAAGCCAAAAAGAGCAGGTAAAATGATCTCAGTTCAATCCTAGCCACCTGCCCCTGTGCATCTCCAGCTAGGGTGCCTGGCCTGGCTAGCTGGGGAGAACACATCATGCCACCTAGGGCTGCTGTGGGAATTACGGTACTGGAATTCCTCCCTGATTATTCCCTGAATAGGTGAGTTGTCAGAGGTCTGGGTCATTGGTGTCATATGCATTCTGTAAGCACTAACATGAAGGAGTTAGGGAATTTCATTCCTGCCTGAGCCATAGCAATGAATGTGATGGTGACACACAACAGTATAAAACATGAGGAAACACAGGCTCTGGGGCAGGAGTGATGAAGACTCANACCCATGCTCTGCCACTTACCAGCTGTGTGACCTTGAGCGAACCACTTACACTCTCTGGGCTCCTGCTTTTGTGGATTGGAGATAGTAATACACTTCACTCAGGGTCATAGTGAGGCCTAGAGATTAAAATATCCAAGAACCACTCAGCCCTGTGCCCTGCCCTTAGTAAGCACTTGATAAATGATAAGCATTATTTGCTAAAACTAACAAGAAGCAGCCCAGGATTCCAGCACTGGACAAGTAGCAGAGGCAGGCAGTGTGAGTAGCATAAAAGAGTTGGGGACAATACAATCAGAGAAGCAAGACAAGGGAGAGGAGGCTTCCTGGAAGTGACAGCATTGCAAGGATGTTGTGAATCAGGGGCCACAAAGTCAAACACTGGCAGGCAAAGCAGTTACAGCCACCAGCGAGGCCTCGGGGGCAGTGACAGGCTCCTTTGCTGCTGCTAACTCCCAGTATGCATGGCTGGCTTCTATTACTAACAAAAGTTTATCAAAAAGATGCGAAACTTCTAGCTGGATTATCCTGTGGTATCTTATTGTTGAAGTGGTACTTCCATTACAGAGAAACAAAAATAGGCCTAGATTCACCAAANACACATCTGTGGGCCACATCTGGATCAGGAGCAACCAGTGCTGACTCATTATTTTAAAAGAGGAGCAGGATTTTGTCAAGTGGGGATGTTGAAACCATTGTGGTACAGAACAGCCTGGCTGGGAAGCCATGGAGTGTTCTGGAAACCAGATANGCGGCAGGGCACCGCACCGGAAATGAAAGAGGAAGTGGTCAGAAGCAGGGAACTGAGACATTCCAAGGTAGAATTAAGTAATGGCAGGCAGGTGGGGAATGCTGACATGGAGAAAGAAGTTCAAAGTGTAAAAGGAACAGAAAACCAGCCCTGTCATTCTCCACCCCTTTCCTTCTTACTAGACCTCAGTTTCCTCCTCTGTAAAATGGCCTCAGGAGTTAGATATTTACTAGGCTCTTCTCCAGCCCTGCCCAGACCATTCGGAATGCCTGCAGCCTTCACCTGCAGCTCCCATGCCCTGCTTGGGGCTGTGGCAATAACTCAGTACCAGGAGGAAGAGGCTCCGTTTCCTGCTTCTGGGACCATCCGTTTCCTGCTTCTGGGACCATCCGTACACTCCCGGGGAACAAGATACCTGAAGCACTCATTCCAAAGAAGAACCCCGGATGAGGCAACACATCTAAGACTAAAACATTCACCTTGACTAAATCCCCAGTTGGGCCAGACTCTGGTCCATTGACCAGACAGAGTGTGCACAGGGGAGGCCTGTCCTGCTGTTTCTTCCCTGTGGTAGCTCAGGCATAAGGATGGTTTTACTAGCTGGAGGTCCAACAGCCCAAACGACCAGAGGATTAGCAGTGGAACACGTAGTCAGTCTAATGCCAATGTTTCAGTTTTAGCCGCTCTGGCAAAATGCCTTCCTCCTGGAGCCTTTCAAATTGGTGTCCTTTTTTTAAATGGTGGCTAAAGTTACACGGCTGGGCCGTGTGCACATTAATCAAGACCAAGACTTCCCCCCCTTCTCTGGAGGGTGGTATGGGTGCTTTAGTTCTCTTGATGTGGCAGGGGGCGGGGTGGGGGGATCAAGGTCTTTGATTCTCGAAACCTGGATTCTTGCTGCAAGAAGCCAACATGTCAGAACGCTTACACAGGGAAACAAGTAGACCTGCACCCAGGATTCTACCTCAGGGTGACTCTGNAGAGGTGACTGTCCAGGTGTCTCTCCCTCAAGAGCCTGGACTAGAGAAAAGCGCCTGGACTGACGGGAAGAACAAAGGTTTACACAGCCACACTGGGGCACATTAGCATCCCAGGGGTAGCACCTGACCAGAGACCACACAGACCATAGGCCAGCTCCTAAGCACTCTGGGTAAAATGTCTTAGAGTTCTTCTCCCTACGAGACTGAGAGGGACCCTCATAATGCCTGAGGCTTGATTTTTCTACCAATTATGGAAGATGGAAGGGGGTTATATGTTAACATTTAATTTTATTTAGAAAACAAACTTTTGCATCTGTATATAGGGAATACATTTGGTCAAGTACAATTACTTACATGGAAATATATATCACAAAGGCTTTCTGCATTAGGGGAGTTCTCTCCATCTGATTATGGGGACCTTCCCTCCATTACATACATACAAACTATACATCCAGATTGTTTCCTTTTATATGCACTATGTGTTGGGGGATATCTTTCTGTATGGTGCGAATATGTGTTGCTTTGATTGGTTGATAAATAAAGCTGCATTGGCCTATTACAAGTCAGTTTAGAGGCAGGTGGAAATCCAAGGGATAGACAGGAAGAGAGACAGGAAGAAGGCAGAGAGACGCCAGCTGCTGCCGAAGGAACAACATGCCAGCAGACCAGTAAAGCCACGGAACACATGGCAAAACATAGATGAATAGAAATGGGTTAGTTTAAGATATAAGAGCTAGCTAGCAAAAAGCTTGAGCCATTAGGCCATATAGTTTGAAATAATATAAGCCTCTGTGTGTTTATTTTGGTCTGAGCGGCTGTGGGACCAGGTGGAACACAGGAAAATATCCAGCTACAATTATGTTTAGGTTGATCCGATGATTATTCTATAAAACAAAGGAAAATTCTATTTTAAAAAATAAAGAAAATATTTATATGTAGAAACATAAATATTTGTTTCCATCTCTTCTTAACATGGGACAAAATATAGTCTAGGGCTTTCCCAAGTTCTAACAGCAATATCCCTAAACTAATTACTAATAAAAAATTAACAGTTGCCTGTTTACTCTATACCAGGCATTGATACAACACTCAAGAAAGTGAATAACAGGGGCTATGGAGATGACTNAGCAGTTAAGAGCACTTGCTGTTCTTACAGAGACTCCTGGTTNGGCTCCCAGCACCCACATGGTGGCTANCAACCATCTGTAACTCCAGTTCCAGGGAGTCCAGTGCTTTCTTATACCTCCACAGNCACCNGGCATGTATGCAGTTCACTTACATACACGTNGGCAAAATACTCATACACATAAAAATAAATAAATCTTTAAAAATGTTTAAAAGACTGCCAATAACTGTACATAATCCCACTCATTCCTCAAACTTTATTTTAGTTAGTCCCNTTTCAAAGTTGTAAAACTACAATAGCCAAAGGCTAAGCAATTTGCCCACTGTCACACAAGCTAGTCAATGGGATTTGAACCTAGGCTGCCAGGTTCCAGACCTGATGATNGCCAAGAAAATTTGCTTTGTTACATTTGTTGCAGGAGTTAAATGTAGGGCATCTGTCCTTTTCCAAGCTCCCTAGAAATTCATGCACTAATAACCAAAGCTTATTGGCACACAGTGCCAGCCAGGTATGAGGCTCTCGGTCTCTGCTCATGGCTCCTTTCCTCCCGTTCTCCTCCTGTCCCTCTCTATACCAAGGCATGATCCATGTGAACAGATTTCACTTTTCAACTGTACTCTTAAGCTCATATGCACATTTCCCGATGATACACATTCATTGCCCCAAAGACACCTAGGGTGTGAGTTATAGCTCAGTGGTAGCATGCTCACCTAGCATAGGTGAGGCCCTGCGTTCAATTACCAACAAAACACACATATACCCAGTGAAAACTAAATTTACAAATTTTCAAAACACAAATCACTGACTCAACTGGAAACAAACCCAAGCTGCTGAGACATACGNCATCCAGCATGGAACTCTAGAAGGCTTAAAAGATAATGTTTGCCAATACGAAGAAATTTGTTTTGCTCTAAAGTCCACAAACAATGTGGCTCATAAAGGTCCCGGGGTCAGAGGCCTAGCTAAAGGCAATCTTCTTGTAAGGGAGAGAGCATCAGCTTCATGGCCAGCCAGCCCTGCTGATGGCAGACCAAGACTGGAATGTGCAGATAATTCTCTCCCAGGCCAGTCACGGCTGCCTGTCTCCTATGGTATCACCTTGAGGACTGAGCCAAGACATTCCAGCCTGAATGAAGGTTTATTTATGAAAGGATTCAACACCTTTAGATCTCATACTGCTTGTAGGGCCACCAATTTCCATTCCCAAATATCCAATTTCTTCAATTTCACAGAGCATAATAAATGAGATTTCAGGTCCTTGTGCATGAGGGAAACTTTAAGAAACTAAAATTGTTTTTCTTCAATGGGGTGAAATTCTCTGCTNACACATCCACAAAGTAAAACCACCACTAGGGGCTGAGCATAAAAAAAAAAATTCCCCTAAATCATAACAGCACATTCAGGTAGATACAACGAATTTTTCAGATAATTCTGACTGCATGGTCTGCCTTGTTCTACTCCAAGTTCCAAGGTCATGGAGCAACATGGCTACAGCTGCACTAAATGAAGAGGAAAAACAGTTCTTCCTCTAGCCAGAAGGTAGGACTCAAAGACCACTGAGTCCAAATAGAGTCCCCACATGCCTGGTGGCCAGAAACAAGCAATTAATCCAGAAGGTTATGCAATGTTCTTCGTGGTGTCACAGGCCCAGCAGACATACTTTATGAAGTATGTCATATGTCATATGTCATATGTCACCAACAGGTCAGAGTCATGATAATGTGTGGTATGTAACAGGAAGAGATGAGACCCCCTGAGGAGGGAACTGAGAATCCTAACAGGAGATACCCCAGGGCTCTGCAGTGGGACTGCTTCTATGTCAACACTGTTTTAAAAAATAATGATGGCCCTGAAGGTCCCTAAAGTATAATTTACAGAAAGANAGCATGATACCAATCATTTAATGACATTAGTGAAAGACAAACTGAAAATAGCTTACAAAATAGGCAGTAAAAATGAGAGAGCTTTTTGCTGGATGGTCGTTTTATTTTATAATACCTGACTGCATAGGTATTCNTAAGTGTGTGTATTTATTTTCATATGAAAACCCAGCCCTCTTGATAACTATTGTTACAATACTAGATGAACAGCCAATCTTGTTTTCTAAAACAAAATGATATTCACATATATACATATCCATACATACAACAAAGACAGCTATTTGGAAAGACATGTCTCAGGTAATGAAAAGTGAATTCCCTTAAGGCTGGGCATGTTGAGGCACATCTGTAATCCCAGCACTCAGAAGTCTGAGGCAGAAGAATCACAAGTTTGGGGCCAGCCTAGACTACATAGTTAGCTCGTGTCATAAACCAAATAAACCAAAAAGTAGATTAACTTTATTGATTCTTTGATGCCAATATTTAAACAATATACACTTACAGTATTTTCAATTCTGAAAAGACAAGGAAGTGGAGTTATAATATCTGATTTTAAAACTATGAAAAAGTGAGAGAGAGGAAAGGAGGAAAGATGGGGAGAATTAATAGAAATGATGTCTGAACGTGATGTTCTTGGCTAATGATCCAGTCACTACTTAGAACAAATATTACAGAAGTACTCAGCATACATCTCTTCAAGGTTTAGAAAAATGGCAACAAAGTACCCTCCTGAGAGACTATATGAACCCAGGGTGTGGGGTAGATAGGGTTTTCTTTACTTTATACACCTTACATTGTTACTGAAATTTTGCTTAAAACTGTTTTACAAGAGGAAAATGTCTATGGAAGAAGNTTTGCCCTAGAAAGCTGAGGGTACAGGCTGTTTGTTAAGCTCATCAGCTCGCCACCCACCCGCAACATCCCTGCCTCCCACGAAGTCATCCTGCATCACCACAGAACAACTGTTCTATCTAGGAAAATCTCACTTCAAGAAGGAAATTCTAAATAATCCACTTTCAGGTGAANAAAGGCCTTTCAATTCCCTGCTCTGCCCCTGAAGCTAGTGCCATGTTTCTGGTCTTGTCCCAATTCTGCTGAAAGACTTCTGACTGCTGTTGTTCAGAGACAACCTAGGCNACTGAACCAGAGGGTAAAGAGCAAGTGGACTGAGGCTCATCTTGTGCAGAGATCCAAACACAGCACATTCAAAAAATACACTCAGTGTTGGGTTCTGAAGTTTGCTAATTCTATGATGGAGAGATGTAGCCTGAGAAGAAATCTCAAGACAGAGGGCCAAAGTTAGCTGACACTTTTGTACAAACTAGCTTTAAAGCAACCGGAGCCATGGGCTTATACAGCTCTCTTGGTCTCACTCCTTTTAATGTCAACCCTGGTAAGGCTGGACGTTAGAGGCTTCGCCTTCTCT
>LZPO01044961.1:41536-61997 GCA_001675575.1 Neotoma lepida | reverse complement strand
AAAAACCTTATTGTCTTACTGGCTGTATAATTATCTGTTATGATGAACTGTGAGTCTAAGAACTATTGTCTTAAACTTGGATCTGTATGTGGATTGGCTGTCTGGCTGCAACCCAAGAATGGACCTTCCTTTGGTTTCTCTGCCTGAGTGATTTCTCTGGTCTCTTCCTGGCGGGGTAAAACAGAGACTGTTTCTGCATGATTTCTTTGGTTGATGAGAAGCAATTATGCCTTAAATGAAGTCATTCATGTCTGCCATTTTGTTTGCATATTTTCCAGTGTTCACCTGTTATTAAACCTGTCTTTAAACTGTGAGCGAGCTTCAAGTAGACTTTTGTGTATAACACAGTTCGGTAATCAGAGGAAAACAAAATAGATAAAATGTTTTCTGCACAAATCACTCAAGCAAGAAATCTAATAAAGTGATTAAAATCTAAAATAGCATTTAAGAATTTCCTGGGAATTTTTATTTCTTGGAACCCCAAACCCCCACCCTCATTACATGAAAGATGGCAACTATTTTAGCAGTCCTAGTGTGAAAGTTATAGCCACTTTGTTAACTAGAAGAAAGGAAAAAAATNCAGAAAGAAGGAGGGAGTCTTAATATACCTTATAATTATTGTCAAAATAGTTATTGTTTTTTACAATATGACAATGATATATTGTCATTTGCACAAAAAGATTACTAGAAGCNATTACTTAAAATGAGCTATATTTATGAATGAGTTCTTTAGAAATTATGAATTACATATTTAAAGATTATATAACAGAACAGGCTTGCTAATTAACAGTGCATTCTATTGAACTTGCAACCACTAAAAGAACATTTCACATAAAATTTTAACAAACAGAAACATTACAATTTTCTAACTCCTGATCTTAAAAGTCTGAAAGTCTAACACTGATGACAGCTAAGGTCCAGGGCTAGAAGAGTAAATACAACCTAAACCACCAGTTTTTCTAAGCCACTGTTTCCTTCCCTAAATGTAGCCTTAGTAAATTACAGTTGTTTGTTGACTTTGGAGCCGACTCTCCATGTTGAGTTATTTGTTGCATATCTTTATTGATAGGTATCCTTTCATGGACACAGTTAGTTTTAAATTAAGTCATACTAGGTGAACTAGAATGATGTAATGGCTATTTTTTCCAGTATAAATACAAAATGNAATACTGTTATGTAAATTTAAAATGTAGCTGAATTTATGGTTTATTAAATAATTTCATACTATTTTCATTCACTTGTAAAAGGAGGAAAAGAAAATAAATTAACTTAGCAAGTATTTAATTTTGAAAATTTGATTTCATTCATTTAAAAGAAAAAAGATTCAGCTGACAATGTGTGTTTGATTCTGAGTTCCAGTGAAACAAGAGTAGAGTTTTTGAATGTTTAGAATTTATCACCACTGAGCAGAAAGTCTCCTCCACCTCCAACCATGAAGAGGCTCATGCTAAGGTGACCTCTGCTGTTTAAAAGAAAGGTTTACACAAGCAATCCCTCCTCTAAAATTGTCAATAATCCCAAGTTACAAGTGTAAAAGCAGTTACTGAAGGACTTAAAATAATTACTAAATTGATTACTATTTCATTTATATATGCAATCTTCCAGCTATTCCCCATAATTGCTGAGAAATTTCCTCTGCCATTTACTTCATTCCATTTTTGTCCACATTGTGACCAACTGGGATCCCTGCCATCGCATTTCCCTCTCACTGAACGAGTTTCTCTGCTCCTGGTAGGGCAAAGTCATAACCCAGAAAAAAAAATTGATTCATGAATTCTCAGGATGCAAGTAAAGAGGAGAGGAAATATGCCTTGGCTGAGCTCTGACTAGTGACAATTTAAAACCTGTAATTAGTCTGAATTCAAGCTGCAAAGAGAATCTGAATTAAAAATTCATTAATTCAAACCGATATATTAACTTGAACAAGTTAGATCCCTTATTACAAAGAATCATTTTTACAGCTGTTAGGTTAACTGTTGGATCCTAAGCTTTCCTAATTTAAAAATAATCCAAAGGTGCTGGAAAGACCAGCAGATGTTGCTGCATTGGTGCCTCCTCTCTGTCTCAAGACCCCCACTTTTACTGGATTGTCTTGGTGTAAACATGGTAGTTCTAGGTTTATTTCCACTTCAATTCCAAATTTCATGTTTGTAAACCTTCATTGTCCCATGGAGTGCAGGTTCCTTTGCTGTCACTCCCCTGATGTTTCTGAGACCCCAGGTCCCCCTCAGTTAACTCTGACATTTCCACGAACTACACTGCTGAAATGCTATACAGTAATTAACATTGATCCTGGTACACACCAGGCCCTCAGTACAAATTAGGATAGAAAAGGTTATCATAATATTTTCCTAGTCTATTTAGTAGATTTGAATTGCTCCCTGTGGAGGACAAACAAAAAAAGAAATATATTCTAAAGTAGACTTCAGAGGAAAGACCAGCTAGGTGGGACTGATACTTTTAAAATCCCATGTATTCTTAACTTTTTATCTGAAAGCAATGAATCATTTTTTTTCAACACACTAATACATAAGTTGTGACTCCCTAAGGAACAATGTACAGACTGCCAAGTAGGATAGTGGTCAATGGACAATTTGGGAATTCAGGACAGAGTTCTGTTATCATCGTGTGGAGTTCAAATCCAGGTACAAGCAGCAGCTGGAATCCCTCCAACTGTCAGTAGTGTCTGAAAAACACTAAGAGACTAAATAATTTAGATTACACTATATTGACCTGTATAATTGTTTAAATGAGTAATGCAGTCATCAACTGAAAGAGGTCAACCATCTGTAGAGGAAACACAGAATTTGGTTTCATTTCCAAACAAACTTTTGAAAAGCAAATTGTTTTTTTCTGTGGGAGGTAGGGGAAAGTCTGAAGACAGATTAATGGCTTATCCTGCTAAATAAAGGTTAAAGCTTCTGCCATTTATAGAATGAGACATCAATAGGGAAGAATTCGCACAGCAGCTGGCCCCAACTGCCACAGAATCAGTTACTGGGGGCTTTGTTTCCATGGGTTAAAGGAAGGTAGCCCGAGGTTTCATCTTGTTTTTTTAATCAGTATCATCATTCATTGCAAATGTGTGTGAATACATGTATACAGGGGGAAATCTTTGAAAACACTAAATCCTTATGCTAAAACAACTACATCTTCACAGATAAAGCAAGAGATTTGTTTTAAAACTAGTTATACCAAATCTTTATCTCTAAGAGCATAAGGTTTTGATAAATCCAATTTATGCACCCATNCATGTTTTTTTAACTCTTAACTAGACTAGCACCTACAGATCAGACTCTCGGTGTTCAAGCAACTCACATTTAATTAAAAACAGCAATAATTAAGTGCCCTACTAACCCATTCTCCAATGTCTTCACCTCCCAACAGGTCTCTTGCCAGAAAAAGTGGTTTAATTAGCAGGTTTCTGCTCTGAACCTTGTTCTCTTGATATGGTACTTTAAATTGTTCCCTANTTCTTTTTGGAAAAACAAATTACAAAAGGAGAAATTGACAGGTAGAAAGGAGCATGAATTATAAGAATCAATGAATTAATTATAAATTTAATGTCATGGATTGAAAACAGAAAAATATTGTCACCATTGGTCTTTACTTCCTATACATACATTTGTGACCACAAATATACTTACACACACATTTCTCTTCATCTTACATTGCTGAGACCATATGCAGGAAAATGGTTAGAAAAACATTCTCAAACACTTTGAGAGCATGTTTTGCATCCATCTAAGAAGACTGTTTCCAAATTATCCATCCTTGTACCATTATTCTTATGTTATGGAGTAATTTAACTTTAATAATAATTCAATAAATCAAGAAGATATTCATATACACATAGAAAATGTTGAGTCATTAGATATGGTATTAATTATCCAGTAATATGCATCCACTGTTTCATTATAACTTTGGACACCATCCATATATTGCTACTGAAATACAACTTGTGTTTAAAATAGTTTGATNGTGCTGATGGGAAATCTGTTGACTTTTAGAAGAAGTTTTCTGAGACCCTAAGGAGGATTTAGCACCATGATGTAGAAATAAGCAAAACAAAAACACTACTCATAATCTGTTTGTAATATAACAGAATTAAAAAAATTCTACTGATTTATGATGGCACTGCATCAGACTCACCCATGCTCTAAGGCTGTGGCTTTCACAGAGNAGTATGGGTTCTTGCTTCTTCTTTCCTTAAGCCAAATTGAAGATGAAGTAAAGTGAGAATTTGGATATGCACCTATCATTGAGCCCTTCACACAATACTTCCCATTGCTACCTCACACAGGCCCCAAAGGGAAGGCAATAATCATTGATAAATTATAAAATATGACACAGTTGTTGGATGAATTTCAAGCATAAACCAACATAAAGGACTATTTCATTGAAGAAATGCTAGCAAACAAATGAAAACTTAGCAGCAAAGAAAAAATTCAAATATTTTGTTGACTTTTCTGACATCTTACATCTGTACATAAACATGATCTCAATGTTCTGAAATTTATTTATCTTTGAGCATAAACATTTCATAATAGTTTACATATTCTTCAGTACAACTGAAATGAAAAAACAGTGTTCCAGAATATAATTCCTCAAACTTTTTGCAAATTATTAGACTTTTCCTATTCTTAAATAAAAATCAGAATTTTTTGAATGCTGTCTTTTTCTTTATTAAGTAACTTTTTATTCATTTTACACACCAACCACAGATCCCCCTCACTTTCCCTCCTCCTGCTGCCCCCCTCAGGATGTCCCTCCTACCTTACCCCGCCCCATTCCCTCCTCTAAAAAGGTAAGGCCTCCCATTGGGAGTTAGCAAAGCCTGGTACATTGAGTTGAGGCAGGTCTAAGCCCCTCCCCCTGCATCAAGGCTATACAAGGTGTCCCACTGTAGGTAATGGGCTCCAAAAAACCAGCTAATGCACCAGGGATAGACCCTGATCCTACTACCAGGGAACCCCTTAAGCAGACCAAGCTATACAACTGTCTTGCTTATGCAGAGGGCCTAGACCAGTCCCATGGAGGCTCCACAGCTGTTGGTCTAGAGTTCATGAGTTCCCACTAGTTTGGTTCNGTTGTCTCTGTACGTTTACCCATCATGATGTTGATGCCCCTTGCTCATAGAATTCCGCTTCTCTTTCTTCAACTGGACCCCTGGAGCTCGACCTGGTGCTGTTGATTTCTGCTTCTGCTTCCATCAGTTACTGGATGAAGGCTCTATGGTGACAGAGTATTCACCAATCTGATTATGGGAGTAAACCAGTTCAGGCACCCTCTCTACTATTGCTAGTAGCCTAAGCTGGAGTCATCCTTGTCGATTCCTAGGAAATTCCCTAACACCCGGTTTCTCCCTATCCCCATGATGTCTCCCTCTATCAAGGTATCTCTTTCATTGCTCTCCCACGCCTTCTCTGTTCCAGCTAGACCAATCTTGTTCCTTTATGTTCTCATTCTCCCATCCTCTACTCTATGTTGCCCTCTGTAACCCCCAGTTTACTCAGGATATCTCATCTATATCCCCTTCCCAGGGTGACCCATGCATCCCTTTTAGGGTATTCTTTGTTAGTTAGCTTCTCTGGAGCTGTGGGTTATAGTCTGCTTATCCTTTGCTTTACATCTAGTACCCACTTATGAGTGAGTACATACCATGTTTGTCCTTCTGAGTCTGGGTTACCTCACAGGATGATACTTTCTAATTCCATCCATTTGCCTGCAAATTTCATGATGTCATTGTTTTTTACTGTTGAAGAGTACTCCATTGTGTACATATACCTTATTTTCTTTATCCATTCATCAGTTGAGGAGAAACTAGGATGTTTCCAGGTTCTGACTATTATGAATAATGCTGCTATGAACATAGCTGAGAAAGTGTNCTTGTTACCACAAGGATTGAGCATTCGTGGGGTATATGCCCAAGAGTGGTATCATTGGGTCTTGAAGTAGATTGATTTCCAATTTTCGGAGAAGTCACCATACTGATTTCCAAAGTGGCTGTACAAGTTTGCACTCCCACTGGCAGTGGAGGAGTGTTCCCCTTGCTCCATATCCTCTCCAAAATAAGCTGTCATCAGTGTTTTTTATCTTAGCTATTCTAAGTGTAAGATGGTATCTCAGAGTTGTTTTGATTTGCATTTCCCTAATGACTAAGGATGATGAGCAATTTCTTTAATGTCTTTCAGTCATTTGAGATTCTTCTGTTGAGAATTCTCTGTTTAGTTCTNTAGCCCATATTTTAATCGGAATGTTTGGTATTTTCATGTCTAGTTTCTTGAGTTCTTTATATATTTTGGAGATCAGCCCTCTGTCAGATGTGGGGTTGGTGAAGATCTTTTCCCATTCTATAGGCTGTTGTTTTGTCATACTTACCGTGTTCTTTGCCTTACAGAAGCTTCTCAGTTTCAGGAAGTCCTATTTAATAATTGTTGCTCTTAGTGTCTGTGTTATTGGTGATATATTAGGGAAGTAGTCTCCTGTGCCAATGCATTCAAGATAGGAAAATACTTCTTATTTTCTCTTCTATCAGGATCAGTGTAGCTGAAGTAATGATGAGATCTTTGGTCTACTTGGACTTGAGTTTTGTGCACGATGATAGATACGGATCTATTTGCAGTCTTCTACGTGTTGACATTGAATTATGCCAGCACCACTTGTTGAAGATGCTTTTTTTTTTCCATTGTAGAGTTTTGGTTTCTTTGTCAAAAATCAGGTGTTCATAAGTGTACAGATAAATGTCAGGGTCATCAATTCAATTCCATTGGTCCACATGTCATTTTTTATGCCAATAACAAGCTGTTTTATGATTATAGATCTATAGTAGAGCTTGAAGTCAGGGATGGGGATGCCTCCAGATGTTGCTTTATTGTACAGGATTATTTTAGCTATCCTAAGTTTTTTTGTTTTTCCGTATGAAGTTGAGTATTATTCTTCCGAGGTCAGTAAAGAATTGTGTTGGGATTTTGATGGGGATTGCCCTGAATCTGTAGATTGCTTTTGGTAGCATTGCCATTTTTACTGTGTTAATCTACCTATTCATGACCGTGGAACATCTTTCCATTTTCTGATATCTTCTTCAATTTCATTCTTCAAAGACTTAATGTTCTTGTCATACAGGTCTTTCACTTGCTTAGTTGGAGTTACCCCAAGGTATTTTATATTATTTGTGGCTATTGTAAAGGGTGATGTTTCTCTGATTTCTTTCTTAGCCCATTTATCATTTGTATATAGGAGGGCTACTATTTTTTTTTGAGTTAATCTTATGTACTGCCACATTACTGAATTTATTTATCAACTGTAGGAGTTCCCTGGTAGAATTTTGGGGGTGAATTATGTAGACTATCATATCATCTGCAAATAGCAAAAGTTTAACTTCTTCCTTTCCAAGTTGTATCTCCTTGATCTACTTTTGTTGTCTTGTTGCTCTAGCTAAAACTTCAAGTATTATATTGAATAGATATGGGGATAATGGACAGCCTTGTCTTGTTCTTAATTTTAGTGGAATCACTTTGACTTTCTCTACATTTAATTTGATGTTGGCTGTTGGCTTGCTGTAAATTGCCTTTATTATGTTTAGATATGTTCCTTGTGTTCCTGATTTCTCCAAGACCTATATCATGAATGAAGGGTGTTGAATTTTGTCAAAGGCTTTATAAGCATCTAATGAGGTGATCATGTGGGTTTTTTTTCATTCAGTTTCTTTATATGGTGAATTACATTGACAGACTTCCGTATATTGAACCATCCTTGCATCACTTGGATGAAGTCTACTGGATCAAGGGGGATGATTTTTTTGATGTGTTTTAGAATTCAGTTTGCCAATATTTTATTGAGTATTTTTGCATCAATATTCCTGAGGGAGATTGGTCTGTAATTCTCTTTCTAAGTTGAATCTTTGTGTCATTTGAATATTAGGGTAATTGTAGCTTCATGAAAAGAGTTTGGCAGTGTTCCTTCTGTTCCTATTATGTGGAACAACTTGAAGAGTATTAGTATTACCTCTTCTTTGAACTTCTGGTAGAATTCTGTGCTGAAACCATCTGGTCCTGGGTTTTGTTTTTTTGGTTTTTGGTTTTTTGTTTTGTTTTGTTTTTTGACTGAGAGACTTTTAATGACTGTTTCTATTTCCTTAGGGCTTATTGGTCTATTTAAATTGCTTATCTGGTCTTGATTTAACTTTGGTATGTGGTACCTATCCAGAAAATTGTCCATTTCTTTCAAATTTTCCAATTTTATGGAGTACAAGTTTTTGAAGTATGACCTTATGATTCTCTGGATTTCCTCATTGTCTGTTGTTATGTCTCCCTTTTCATTTCTGATTTTGTTAATTTGGATGTTCTCTCTCTACCTTTTGGTTAGTTTAGATAAGGGTTTGTCTATCTTGTTGATTTTCTCAAAGAATCAACTCTTTGTTTTACTAATTCTTTGTATTGTTCTCTTTGTTTCTATTTCATTTATTTCATCTCTCAATTTGGTTATTTCCTGGCATCTATTCCACTGGGGCGAGTTTGCTTCTTTTTGTTCTAGAGCTTTCAGGTGTGCTGTTAAGTCACTAGTGTGAGATTTCTCCATCTTCTTTATGTGGGCACTTAGTGCTATNAATTTTCCTTCTTAGCACTGCTTTCATAGTGTTCTACAAGTTTGGGTATGTTGTACTTTCATTTTCATTGAATTCTAGGAAATCTTTAATTTCTTTATTTCTTCCTTGACCCATTGGTAATTCATTTGGGCATTATTCAGTTTCCATGAGATTGTAGACTTTCTGTAATTTTTGTTGTTGTTGAAATCTAACTTTAAGCCGTGGTGGTCCAATAAAATACAGAAGGTTATTCTAAATTTTTTGTATCTGTTGAGATTTGCTTTGTGACCGAGCATGTGGTCAATTTTAGAGAAGGTTCCATGGGGTGCTGAGAAGAAGACTTTTGTGTTATGGTGGAATGTTCTGTAGATATCTATTAAGTCCATTTGAGTCATAACATCTGTTAGTTCCCTTATTTCTCTGTTAATTTTCAGTCTGGCAGACCTGTCCATTGGTGAGAGTGGGGTGTTGAAATCTTCCACTACTAGTGTGTGGGTTTTGATGTGTGATTTAAGCTTTATTAATATTTCTTTTACAAATGTGGGTACCATTGTATTTGGGGCATAAAGGATCAGAATTGACACTTCATCTTGGTGGATTTTCCCTGTGATAAATATGTAATGTCCTTCCCAATCTCTTTGGATTGATTTTAGTTTGAAGTCTATTTTATTAGATATTAGGATAGCTACACCAGCTTGCTTCTTAAGTACATTTGATTGGAAAGCCTTTTCCCAGCGTTTTACTCTGAGGTAGTATCTGTCTTTGAAGTTGAGGTGTGTTTCTTGTATACAGCAGAAGGATGGATCCTATTTTCCTATCCATTCTGTTGCCTGTGTCTCTTTATAGGCAAATGGCTATTAATGACCAGAGATTATTAATTCCTGTTATTTTTTGATGGTAGTGCTGTGTTTCCTTTCTGTGGTATTTGTTGGTGTGGGATTATCTATTGCTTGAGTTTTCATGGGTGTATCTACCTTCCTTAGGTTGGATTTTTCCTTCTAGTGCTTTCTGTAGGGCTGGATTTGTGGATAGGTATTGTTTCAATCTGGTTTTATCATGGAATATTTTGTTTACTCTGTTTATGGTGAGAGTTTTGCTAGGTATAATAGTCTGGGTTGGCATTGGTGGTCTCTTTTTGTCTGCATCACATCTCTCCAGGACCGTCTGGCTTTCATAGTCTCCATTGAGAAGTCAGGTGTTATTCTGATGGGTCTGCCTTTATATGTTACTTGGCCGTTTTCCTTTGCAGCTCTTAATATTTTTTCTTTATTCTGTATGTTTAGTGATTTGATTATTATGTGGCAAGGGGCCTTTTTTTGGATCCAGCCTGTTTGGTGTTCTGTAAGCTTCTTGTATCTTCATAGGCATTTCCTTCTTTATGTTGGGAAAGTTTTCTTCTATGATTTTGTTGAATATATTTTCTGTACCTTTGAGTTGGTATTCTTCTCCTTCTTCTATCCNTATTATTCTTAGGTTTGGTCTTTTCATGGTGTCCCAAATTTCCTGGACATTTTGTGTTACAACTTTTTTGGCTTTAGTGTTTCCTTTGACTGATGAATCTATTTCCTCTATTGCATCTTCAATGCCTGAGATCAATGCTCTTCCATCTCTTGCATTCTGTTGGTTACCCTTGCATCTGTAGTTCCTGTTCATTTATTCAGATTTTCCATTTCTAGCATTTCCTCAATTTGTGTCTTCTTCTTCACTGCTTCTATTTCAATTTTCAGGTCTTGTAGTTTTTCCTTCACCTGTTTAATTGCTTTTNCTNGGTTTTCTTGGCTTTCTTTAAAGGCTTTATTGATTTCTTCCAATTTTTTGTTCGTGTTTTCCTCAATTTCTTTAAGGGANTTTTTCNTTTCCTCTTTAAAGGCCTCTATCATCTTCATAAAGTTATTTTTATGGTTGCTTTCTTGTGCTTCTTCTATGTTGTGATGTTCAGGTTTTGCTGTTGAAGAACCACTAGGTTCTGGTGGTGTCATATTGCTCTTTGTGTTGTTGTATGTATTTTTGCACTAGTGTATATCCATCTTTTCTTCCAATAGATGCAAGAAGTATCTGTGTCTGAGGGAGCTGCTCTTGGCCCAATCTGTGATTGCTGTGTCCATGTCTCAGGGGGCCACTCCTGGTCCAATTGGAGCTCTTGGTCCAATCAAAGTTGGTGGATTCTGTGTCTCAGGCAGCAGCTGAGGTTGCAGGGTGGGGAGGTTGGGGAAATTTGAAGGCAGTAAGTCTTGTAGATTGCAGAGTCCAGTGGGGGGGGTGTTAGTAGAGAGGCCTGCCCTCAGGAGTCTTCCCTGCTGGCCTACAACTGGGGTAGCACTGAGTGGGTGTTGAGGGGCATGGGTTATGCCCCAGGGCCTAGGTCCTAGAGATAGGACTCTCTAGGTGAGAGGGTGAGAGAAGAGTCACTCACCTCTTGGTCCAATCAGAGCTAGCAGATTGAATGTTCCTTGTCTTAGTTAGCATTTCTGTTGTGTGAAGTGACATCATGACCATGGCAACTCTTTTAAAGGGAAACATTTATTGAAGTAGCTCACTTACAGTTCAGAGGTTCAGTCCATTATTATCAGACATGGTGNCAGAGATGTAGCCTTTGAGGGCCATTTTCTTTCACACCACTACATTCCATTCCCTGACCCCCAAAGGCTTATAGTCATATCATAATGTAAAAATGCATTCAGTCCAACTTCAANAGTCCNCATAGTCTGTAACAGTCTCAAAATTATTTAAAAGTCTGAAGTTCAAAGTCTCTTCTGAGATTCNCAAAATCTCTTAACTGTAATCCCCTATAAAATAAAAATTAAAAAAAACCCAAATCACATACTCCAACATATAGTGGCACAGGATATACATTACCATTCCAAAATGTAGGGAAGAAGCATAGTGAGGAAATATTGGACCAAAGCAAGAACAAAAACCAGCTTGGCAAACACCGAACTCTGCATCTCCCTGTCTGAGGTCAACATGCTCTTCAGATCTCCAATTCCTTTCAGCTTTGTTGCCTCAACACATTTCTCTCTCTTAGGCTAGTTCCACTTCACATTAGCAGTTTTCCTCAGCAGATATACCATGACTCTGGCATCTCCAACATCTTGAGGTCTCCAATGTAATCCAGGCTTCAACTTCACAGCTTCACACAATGGCCTCTCTGGGCCTTCATTCAGGGACAACCTGACACATGCCTGGCCTCAGCAGCTTCCCTTATTCATAGGGGCAAATTCCATAAGCCCTTCCTTCTATCTTTAACTCTAAAGCCAGAACCATGTGGCTGAAGCTGCCAAATTCTGCTGCTTGCTGGGACTGGAATGTGGTCCCATTTTTAAATTACATCTTCACCAGCTTTCTGTTTTAGATGATTTTCTTCACTACCTAAGGTTTACTGTTCTGGAACCTGCTCTGTAGACCAGACTGGCCTCAAACTCAGGGATCTGCTGAGCTTTGCCTTCTGAGGGTTTTCATTAAAGGCTTGTATCACCACATCTGGCTCTAATCTTTTCTTTAATTCCCTTTCACAAGTTGGAAACTTAGCTGGATAGCTCTTGACCTGAAGTAACCACTCTGTTTAATCTGTTTATATCCTTGAACATAGGATTTAGCTCCATTCCACTTTTTTGGTGCTCTTTTTCTCCTTAAATTTTACATTTTGTAATTTACCCTGCTCAGCTTGTTTCTTTTCATTATAAATCTTCATTACAGTTACCACTAATAACTACACAACAGAGTCTGTACTTGGCTATTGTGGTATTGTTACATTTTCTTCATAACTGCATTCTAGCCACTTAGTCTAATGTCTGTCATGGAATAATGAAGTAATAAGTTTAATGGAGTGTGATGGTTTAAAAGAAAATGGCCCCAAAAGGGAATAGCACTATTAGGAGGTGTGGCCTTGTTGGAGTAGTTGTGGTCTTGTTGCAGAAAATGTGACGTGGATGCGGGCTTTGAAGTCTCCTATATGCTCAAGATACTGCCCAGTATTTTTGATCACTTCTTATTGCCTCCATGATGTAGGACTCTCAGTTACTTCTCCAGCACCATGTCTGCCTACATGCTGCCATGTCCCATCATGATGATAATGGACTGAACTTCTGAACTATAAGCAAGCCACCCCAATTAAATGTTTTTTTATATAAGAGTTGCTGTGGTCATAGTGTCCCTTTACTAGAAACCCTAACTAGAACAGAAGTTGGTANCAAGGACTGGAGTANTTTTTGTGATAGTCCTGACCATGTTTTTGTTTGAAGGAATATGGCCCTTGAGACTGTGGATTAGAAAAGCAGTTAAATGCTATAATGCTGTNTAATGGGCCATATTAGTAGCCTGAGGCTAAACTGAAGAGTTTTGGATTAATTCTGTTGGCAGAGAAAATTTCTTTTCAACTAATTTGTCTTGCCATAGCTATAAATTGCCCAAATTGAGATAATATTTTATTTGATTTTTCTTTTGTAAAGACATGCTACCACTCACACAAAGAAACTAAGGTGGAGAGGATTGTTCATCTAGAATTTCTTCCTGGATAGATGCAGCATTATATTTCACAATCACCTACCAAAAAGTTCTATAAGTGCCTAGCATGCTNTTATCTAACTAGACAATGTATTCTGACTCTAAATTGTCCAGAGGAACCTCTGACATTTGACAAATTACTTGGCACATAAATGAGTTATTTGATGACATGAAAGAGTTCAAAGCTACCTACTCACTTCAATGACAGGATAATACGTCACNACTGTCAGAATATAAACATAGTCTATCAAAGAATTCCATTTGTACTCAGAATTTCCTAATGACATGACATGAATAATGTGTTGTATGGAAAGATTTTTTTCCTGTAATTTGGTCCATAGTGATCCTAAAGATANATTTAATGGGGATCATCAAACTAATAAAATGGAAAGTGTTGTAACAAANAATTCTTAAGAATTAATGATACAGACACACACACACATACACACACAAGAAGAGAGAGAGACTGTAAAGAGAAAACAAGGAAAAAATACTAATAAGACAAATAATTATCTCTAAATTTTATAGTGTCACTTTCTGATGAAATTAAATGTAGTATTCAATCCATTTCATACTAGAGGCAGAATACATTGACATTAGTAAGCACCTGTATCATAAAGATTTGAGATTATTATTGACTGTTGTTGATGAAAGATTTGATGAAGCAAGGAGCTCCAGCCAAATGACTGATAGAATGTTGCAGTGATTCAACTAAATTATTAATTCATTCATTTAAGTTGAAAGAAATATATATCATGAAATTCACTCTAAAATTTTTAATTTTGTAGTTTTTGTACTTGAACAAATTTGAACAGCCAACATAATTACTTAACTCCAGATCTTTTTTCACTGAAAAAGAGACCATTTTTTTTATTAGCAATAACTTTCTATTCTCTGGTTTCCCAAAGCATGAGGACAATGAATATGATTTTTATATTTTGGATAATCCATACTAAAACTACATATATTATCTGGCATTTTGTGTCTGTGTTCTCTCACTTAGCAGGTTTCCAAGATTTATTCATAGTATAGTAAATGGCAGAGCATCATTATATTTTATATTGAATATAATATGAAATTTATTTTAATGGGGTTTATTTTTTCAGAGAATAAGTGTAAAATATATTTCCTGAATTTATTTCTAAACATTATTATCTTATTATAAATACACTTTTCTCTTTAATTTTATTTTGAAATGTAAATTGAATATGCATGTATATATGTATATATATATACATTTTATACATATATATTTCATTTGGGGTCACCACATCCTGACCCACACCTCTGGTGGGAGTCTCCTCTTCTTGCAGAGGCCAGGCCAGCATCCTGATCACCAGGGAATACTGCCCCCCACTTGACAGCCTGCACTCATAATAACTCCAACTGCCTCTCCTCTCCTCATCACCATATTCCAACGCACATCTCTGTTAGAAGCCTTCCACTCTGTCAGAGGCCAGATCAGAATNCTGAAAACCAGAGGCCAGACAGCATCCTGAACCCCAAAGACCAGACCAACTACCTGAGAACCAGGCAGAAGCCTCCTTCCCCACCAGAAACCAGACCAGCATCTGAACCCCACATAGCCAGAACTTCAGCCCTAAACTTGAGCAGTAAACCCCTGCTGGCAGAGACCATCCAGGTCCTAAGAAGTCCAGTCCTCAACTCAGATGGAGATCATTTAATTTCTCTCAATAAATCCNGAGAAAGAAGTATTGAAATCCTTTGAGTATTTCAGTTATGAAACCCTAGTTTTCTCATATCTGAGATAGATGGCTTATCTTATAGTTTCAGGGGAAAGTACTGGATGTGTAAAATTAAATTTCCATTNACACTATTTCACAAGCTCCTTCTTAAATGTAAGATTTGGCACAGAGTTTTTCTCTATGTAGAAGGGACCACCTCTCTCCACAGAATCCAACCTTCCCTTGTCACCATACTAACCACATGTAAAAATATTAGGGGTTCTCATCTAAGATAAGAGCATTCTTAGATGACACTAATTAAGTGATATACTTGTGTTTACTCTTTTCTTAAATCCAAGGCTCATCTCTAATAATATTGCCACTGTTTTATAGATGCTTAACAGAGCACTACTACTGAATATGATGAACCTTGCATTCCAATCTTGGCATTTTGTCTCTAGCTTTACGTTACAATGCTACACTAAACCGTTCAGTGTTAACCACTTTAAATATATAATACAGAACTGCTTTTCAAATCCTTTATTACCAATGTAAACATCAGCGGAGGGGATCCATTTCTACTCAAAATCCCCCAAAGTAGTACCATATCTGAAGAAAAAGAAATGTGCAGAGAAGAACATGGATAGTTTGGTAGGCTGAGACCCACCTCATGTTAAATTATACTACAAAGTTGTAATCTTGGACCACAGTACCTAAGGTCTTCATAGTAACAGTTTTCCTTTGTAAATAACTTATTGATGAAGTATTTAAAAATTACAAATAAAATTTGTTACAATTTTCTTTTTTATTATTAAGGAATTTTTTATTCATTTTACATACCAACCACAGATCCTCTCTCCTCCCTCCTCCTGCCCCCAGCCTTTTCCCCCAACCCACCCCCCAATTCACCTCCTCCAAGGCAAGGCCTCCCATGGGGAGTCAGTAGAACCTGGTACATTCAGCTGAGGGAGATCCAAGCCCCTTCTCCTGCACTAAGGCTGCACAAGGTGTCCCACCATAGGCACTGGACTCCAAAAAGCCCATTCATGCACCAGGGATGGATCCTGATCCCACTGCCAGGGGGCCCCTAAACAGTTCAAACTAAACAACTAAAATTCTGATATTTATATCCTTGATTTCATTAAGTCTACATTTAAAAATGTAGAACAGTTACTGAGTATTATCAATATATCCGTTCACACTGAACAGCAATGTTTCAGAATTTAATCACAAGATCTCATCAAACTCTTCTCGCAAGACTGTAGGAGGTATGGAATCCATCCTTCTTCCTTGACTATNGGCTGCCAGGAATCTCTGAGTGGCTTACAAAACTTGGTCACAGTTTGTGTATTTCTTCCTGTGATGGCATATTTTCTGCTTCAAGTCTGCTTTTATCTATGCTAAAAGCATTTTTGAATATGTATCCTCTTAAAATAAATGTCCCTAAATCCAACTTGGAAGCAGGTAGGTTTCCCCATCCCTTTTGAGAAGGATCATTCTCAAAATCAAAAATATACTTACTTTTATAAGGACTTTCTGAAATGCTTCACGAACTGCAACTACTACTTCAAAGAGAGCCATTGGTGATGATTTTTTTTACATCTCATTTAATGTTAAAATCAGCACAAAGCTATGGGCAGTGTCTGAGGAACTCTGAACTTCTTGCCTTGGCAAAAGCCCTTCATAGGACCCCCCAAAACAGAAGTAGCTCTGCTCAGCTCTCCATGTTCCTCTTGCACTGAACCCCGGTCCACAGTCCATTGTACAATTTAGTTCATTATTGAGAGTTCCACAGGCCGGGGGTCTTTTCACCAGAACCGAACTGGAAATGCCTCACTGGCACCAACACTATCCCTGTCCCATAACTGCTTCTGTTGTGGTGCATCTTAAGTAATGGCAATTTGTGTTTTTCTTCAATGTATTCAAGGACAGGATATGCATTTGCTACTATTCAATTACCTTTATCATTTGGAAATTTTATTTGACTTAAAACCTCTATATGTCTTGTTCTTGTCATGCTTTTTCTTTCCAAGCAAACAAAATGAAATGAAACAAAACAACATCAAGAATCTCTTGAGTTTCCACATCTGTAGCTCAGTGTAGATTACTAGCCTAGCACAAATAAGGCAATGAGTAAGATGTCAAGAAGCACAATAGAAACTCTGATCTAATCTATCTGTGCTAAATTTTTGTGCCAGTGACTTTTAATATTGTTTAAATTCTCTCCTCTGTCCTATAACACTATCCCATTGGAANTGGCGTGCCTCACTCTTGTTGTCACAATACTTGGTTTGTAACTCTGTGAGCATGCTCATCCTGACCATCTAGACTTCTTTAAGAAAAACCTTTGCATCCTCTCAATAGCTGAGTTTAAGCCTTGAATGCAGTAGTTCTTCAGTAAATTCAAATATTTGTTACTTTTGGGAGAGTACTAATAATTACAGTGATGAAGCTGGCTGTTTACTTAGCCAAGAAAAAGACACCAGCAGTCAACTGAACAGTACTGAGCACTATCACTGCTAGAGCTGGCCTGCCTGGGATACAAATCGGGACAAGTTAGTTACCATTCCAACCTGCCCATCTGAAAAGGAGGACAATACTCAGGTGTAACTTACCCTGTCCCATACTATAAATTTTTCACGACATTCAAACGCCTTAGTGCTTGCTGGAAAGCAAATTTTCCACTTGAAGAAAGTAGAAAAGAAACACAGAAATCCAGTCTTCAAGATTATAAAACATTGTACAAGAAATTTACAAAATAGACTTTTGCATCTAGAATTTGGTTGAACTAAAGATGAATAAGCTACTGTGATACTTTAATTGAACTTTATTATGAATTTATAGAACATTTTATATAGCAGCAATATTAAAACTGTCTCATAGTAAGATATTTTTTCATTTCACTAATCTGTATACTTTTATCTTATTTATTTATGTATATAGGTATATATTAGTTATTCTTTGAGAATGTTTAGATCATCTCCANACCAACTCCACCAAATCCACCAAGATGTACTTGCCATTCCCTACTCACCCAACTTTGTGTTCTTTTAATTTTCTCTCTTTTTAAATAAATCCATCTACTATAATTTATGTTGTTCATATGTACTTGAAAGTGAGGCCTTCCACTGAACCAGTCTCCTTACCAGGGCCTGTAACTTTAGAGAAAACTGACTTTTTCTACCAGCAGCTATAAATTGCCACTAGCTCCATAGCTTGGGTTGGGACTTGGTGCCCTATTCCTTTCTCCATGCTGGGATTTGGTCTAGCCTTAGTTTGCACAGGTCTTGTGCATGCTGTCATAACCAATGTGAGTTCATAGGTTCAACTTTCCCTCTGCATTCAGAAAATACTGTTTCCCACTGTCTATGGCTCTTACAGTCTTTCATTAGCTTCTTCCACAAAGACCCTTGAACATGTCCCATTTAGGCTGAGCATACCATCTCTTATTCTCTACACCTTGGCCAGTTGTGAGTCGTTATGTTAATAAACACATTACCATACACCATTGCACATCACCATCTACTACACAGAAATTTCTGTGATAAGGACTAAGAGATACATTAATCTATGGGTTTAAAAAGAAGTCATTATAATGCAATAAGTTGTACATTATTTTCATTTAGAAACATCATAGTAGTAGGTTCACTCTTAAGGCCTATGATCAATCTAGCCATAAATTCTGAGCCCAACAACAGCACTAACCACTCATTTCATCTTGTAGAATGGGACATAAATCCAATCAGAAAGTGATTAGTTACTCCCATGAGGTTTATACCAGTGTTGAACCAGTAGACATGCCTTTCCAGGCCTGTAATTGGAAATTTTTCTGTCCTGCCTTGTCCTGCCAGGCCCCTCATTCCTCTGGCTTGGCAGTCTGCAGACACTTCTAAATTAATCACTCAGAAGCTGATATTAGTTATAACTTCTTGGCCATTAGCTCAGGCTTATTACTGACTAGCTCTTACATATAAATTAACCTATAATTCTTATCTATATTTAGCCATGTGGGTTGGTACCTTTCCTCAGTTCTGTCTTGTCATCTTACTTCCTCTGTGTCTGGATAGCAACTCCTGACTCANCCCTTCCTCTTCCCAGAATTCTGCTCATCTGCTCACCCTGCCTGTACTTCCTGCCTGGTGGGTGGCCAATCAGTGTTTTATTAAACCAGTGTACAAAAGCATTATTCCACAGCATTTCCCCTTTTCTGTCTAATCAAAAAGAAAGGTTTTAACTTTAACTTAGTAAAATTATCCATTACAATTTAAATTAGNTACATAAACATCATACCTTAAACAAGAGTAGAAATATATATACAGTATAGCAAAATTAACTTCAAATTTGTATCAATAAACTAAAATCTATACCAATGTAAAACATTTTAAACAAATTGCTCTTTAAAAATAGGTTCAACAATCCACCCTTTTATCTTATCATATCTATATCCTATATTTCTATATCATATCTCCCTTTCTTCTTTTAGAAAAATATTGACTATGACCAATAACAATTTGTAACCAATCTCTAAACAAGGACAAACATCCACAGTCCATTTTTTGGGAATGTTTTCCATGATACTTCTTGCTGATAGGGGGTGCTGGTAGTCTTATGGGNATCCTGAGAAAATTCAAGATAATGGTCAAGTCCTGGGAAAACCAGCTATAACCTTTGTTGATAGGTACCATCTGTTAAGGTTCAGGAGGTCTGGCTTGATCAAATCTGATCCATCTTTACCAGGAACAAATTCATAGCCCCTTGCTTTCTGCAGAAACAAAAGCAGAGCCTCCTTTCCAAAGCAACATATCCTTAGATCCAAATTTTGAAGTCAAGATACCTTTAAAATACATATATTGATTTAACTTAGCAGCTTTTATAATCAAATATCTCTCTCTAGTTAAAAATCCCAAAGATAATATAATCCAGACTCTCTGTGTGATTTCCATCTTTATGTGACTTATTTTTTATATTACTTTTACTGTCTCTTTACAGACTTTATTTTTAAAACTATTTCTTCATATAGCTGTGTATATTCCTTTTTTCTCTCTTCCAAGCCTACGTACATTTTTGCATACAATNTAAACCATTTAGAAGTTTATTTCATCTGAATCTTCCTTATTCTGAATCTATAATCCTTTTCTGGCCAGGAAATATTTTAAACTGTTAAACTGTGCGGCTAGGCAAAAAACAGCAGCCTTGGCTACTGACTCCACCCATGTCCACTTTCCAATATGGCAGAACTATATTTATCATTTACCACTTATTGCCAACTCTGGGAGGCAGTGAGTACATGCCCATCTTTTTTTTTTTTAACTAACAAAAGCTAAATCTACCATGCAGCATACTGTGCAGCTTGCAGACACCACTGTGTACCCTGACAGGAATCCTCCATGCTGTAAGTCAAGCCCCAGTGCTGCGGGGTCTCAAGGCCCACATGAGACATGAAGTAGAAAGCTGTTTTGGGCTCCATTATTCTGTGTTTAGAAGCCATTTTTAANTTCTTTTAGGCCTTATGGAAATTCGAGACCCCACGTTGGCACGCCATTTGTAATTGGAAATTTTTCTGTCCTGCCTGGTCCTGTCAGGCCCCTTGTTCTTCTGGCCTGGTGGTCCTCAGCCTGCTTATAAAATAATCACTCAGAAGCTGATATTAAATATAACTGCTTGGCCATTTGATGGGAATGTCTTT
>LZPO01044959.1:39714-62127 GCA_001675575.1 Neotoma lepida | reverse complement strand
CATAGGCAGAAAACAGCCAGATTCTTTGCCAAAATATCACAGGAATGGCCTCTAGCCCAGTTGCTATTAAAGTCCTTGCTTCCCTTTGAAACCTTTTGAGCCAGGCCTCTACAGTCTACATTGCTCTCACCATTGCTGTCTTTCAGGCTCCTGTGAGGACAGCCTGTTAAGTTCTGTTTACAGTTCTCTAGTCCCAAGTTCCAAAGTCTTCTATCTTCCAAAACAATAAAACAAAACAAAAAGACCCACAGCCAACTGAACAAAATCAAGCAACAACAATAGCAACAAGGAAAATATGGTCAGCTCTTCACAGCAATAGCCTACTCTCTGCTACCATCCAGTTAATTTTCTGTTGATGTGATCAAACACCATGACCAAGGCAANCTATAGAGGGAAGGGTTGATTCTGGCTCATGTCCCGTAGGGTTAGAGTCCATAATGATGGGGACAACATAGCAGCAGGCACCAGGAGCAGGAAGCTGAGCGCTCCTATCTTCATATACAAGCAGCAGGCAAGAGAGTGAACTGGAAGAGGAGTGAGGCTTTAAGCTCTCAAAGCCCACCTCCAGTGACATACTTCCTCCAGCAAGGCCACACCTCCTAAATAAACCTTTTCAAGTATCACCACCGAGTACCAAGAGTTCAAATACCCCAGCCTATAGGGTCCTTTCTCTCCAGACCACCAAGTTAGTTTTTGCTTAATGTATATAGATAAATATTTGACCTTAACCCACTGGAATCTCAGTTTCCTTATGTAGAAATGATTGATACTAGCTGTCACATTTTAAAATGATGACTATAATTAGAAAACACCTGGACTTCGGAGACTGATTCATGGTCCTCAGCCCTGGCTGCCTGTTGGATGTGCAGACAGTTGGGTCCCACTCTCAGAGACTTGCCCATGGTTGTGCTGGGTGCTGGGAAGGGCTAAAAGTTCTCAGGGAGTAGAAGGCTCAGTTGAGCTTCCTGAATTTAGAGTTTTCTAGGTGTGTATGATTATGAAAGTTCTCTAAGAGTATGAAAGGTGTCTCTATAGTATGAAAAGTGTCCTTGCTAACCTTGGTGTGGGGCTGAAGATCTCTGTTTTTGACAGTATCCATGATTGTGCCAGGGTCCTGCAGTGACTCTAGTGTAAACNTATGACCCAGAGGTCAATGTCTCTGTTGTTTATTAGCAAAGGGCCTTAGGCAAGGTCTTCAAGAACCTTCATATTTCTCAGGTTCCTCAACAGCAAGGAGGGGGCAATATGTGCTGTGGCTGTTTGAATGGCCCCAAAGGCTCATATATTTGAAGGCTCAGTCACCAGGGAGTGGAACTGTTTGAAAGGATTATAAGGATTAGGAGGTGTGGCCTCCTTGGAGTAGTTGTGTCTTTGTTGGAGGAAATGTGTCACTGGGGGTAGACTTTGAGGTTTTCAGATCCCGCACCAGGTCCATGTCTCTCTCTGCCTGCCTGTGGATCAGGGTGTAAAGCTCCCAGCTACTTCTCCAGCACCATGTGTGCCACCACACTCCCCCTACCCAAAGTGATAATGGACTAACCTCTGAAAAGCCCTCAGTGAAATGCTTTCTTTTATGAGCTGCCTGGGTCATGGTGTCTCCTCACAGCAACAGAACACTGACTAATACACGTGCCTGAGGTCACTAAGACAAATGATCAGGAATCTTTGTCCTGGGACCAACACTGTCATTTTAGTCATTGTCACTACAGAATCTGCCTCCTGGTAACAGTCTGGATGCCATCTTCAGGCAGACTGGCCACAGAAGGAGTGAACTGGGAGTGGTGATGGATTATTTTAAGTAGAGGCCCTGCCTGGGCTGAGAGCACAGTGCTGCTAGTGTTGGAAGACCACTGGGTCCATCAAGGCTGTTGAGATACAGTCATCTTCCGATTGTGCAATGAGCAACTATCCCCTGGCCCAGCTATAGACAAATGCATTGGGAATGGTGTTCAGCTGAGCTGCTCCCCCAGCTCAAGGCCCTCAGAGGGGAAGACTGAGGGTCTTATTATAAGAAAGACCACATATGAGTCCTTTCTACCAAACACTATAAAACTTGTGTTAGGGACAAGGAATTAAAATCTTTGTGTCCTCCCACAACCTTGTAGGACTTTTACGGAAATGCTTTCATCCTCGCTCCCCCAGCGAAACCTTTATTTACACAAAGATCCACAGCTGTATTCCAGGCATTTGATGGCCTGGACCGGTGACCCTTTCCCCTCCTTCATTTCCCGTGTGACAATTCTTTTCAGACTAGCCAGTTAAATTAAGGCTGCGAGTTGGATCCCAGTCAATGGGGGAAAAAAACCACAGCTGCCACCAGAGTTAGAATACAAACCAGGTGTGATTCCTGTCTTGGTGTGTGTCCGCTCTGAGCACCCCCTCTCAACCATGCTGTTTGCCTTGTCCAGACGGGTGGAATGGTGTTCTCTTTCTTTGTGATCCCAAACTCATTTCTAATAATAGCCCATACCCAGCTACCAGATGGGGCGCCCACACCCTGAAGTTCCTAAAACTTACGCTCTTGAGTAGTTCAGAACAAAGTCCACTCCTTTTTCACTATCAAACTGGATGTCTCGGGGTAAATCCTTGTGGCATTTGGCATCGATACTCAAAGGGAAGCCAGGATTCCACTCCATCCATCTAGCAGGAGGAAGGTAAAAAAAAATAACTGGGTTAAAGGATGGGTGGTCCTTTGGGTGGTCTCCTGAGCTGAAAGCTGCCATGTTGACAGACGAGGTTATACTTGATAGTTGATTTTCTCACTCTAAGCTCAACGCACTATAAGCTGAGGTACTAGGACCCCTTCCAAGGTTGTGTGGCAGCCACTTCTGCTGTGGCCTGATCACAACAGTAGAGATCTGAGACTGGCTTATACCAGAGAGCTGGGGAACAGAACTGATGTGCACTAGTCCACATAGAGAAGTAAGGAAGGAANCCCTAGAGACCTCACTTAACACAGACGACTTTAACAGCCACAGCCCTACGAGGGGTTTGCCTCCACAGTCACAGGAAGAGGGCTTTAAGGCTCTCATGCCACACTCAACCAGACTGTCAAATGTCCTACCAGCCTGGTCAGTGCACATCCTGATTCTGTGTGTGGTGGTTAGGGGAGGGGATAGCTTTCAGATCTTCACGGTAGAATCCTAGGGCATTAGAGGAAGTGAGAAAGAACATTAGGTACAGACCACTGAGGGGATGCTCCCTGTAACATCTGGCCTGCAGCAGGTTTAGAGATGGTCACAGTCAAAGTGGCTCCCTCTAAAGAGAAGCCAGACACTAACTACAGTGAAAATATTTAACTCTTATCACCTTCAGAGCCATCATNCATGCATCCTTTTTACCTTTTTTTTTTTAAACTCACCAAACAATCCCTGAAAACAAAACTAAAGAAAACAAAATCCTTTGGGACAGAGAGAATGAGTTGCTTTCGCTTAGAAGTTGAAATACCCATTCTGAGATCAGAGTTTTCATGTGTATTCCCAACTACGCTCCCTTTTAAAGCTCCTTTTAGGGAGGCAGATTTTAAGCATCCAGAGGTCTTCAGTACTTTAACATGACCTTGTGTGTTCACTGGTACAAACTCCTTACTCTTCTCCCTGGTGTTCAGCTGGCTCATGGACCGTCCTAGAAATGAAAATTCCTGGATAGAAACCGCATGTGCAAAGGCAAATGGGCCGATTAAAACTGATAAATGTGGAGTTTGGAATATCACAGCCTGAGAGCAGAGTCAGAAATCTGATCTCTCCTTGATGGCCAGGGGTTTTAAGGGTCTTTGAGGAGTGTCCCTCCCTAATTTAAGGTTTGTCAGTTTGAACAAAGAGCAGAAGGCTGATTGATACCCTCAACTAGGAATAAATGTCCTAATCTAGCCTTGAGTTTGTTGGCNAGGCCACCAGCAGGGGGCCCTACTGCCCTACTGATAGGAGAAAGCACTCTCCAGGCCTTTAAGGCTTTGCCTCAGGTCAAGAGTGTGGGGAAGATGCTGGAAGTTGGCTTTAAGGACAGTTGTACTAATGTTTTTTGTTTATTTGGNAAAATGAGTACGAGGTGTCTCCAATACACATCTAAAACTGAGTCAGTCATTAGGGAACCCTGCTGCATGATCACCCATCAGCCAGCTGGCATCAGTCACATAAAGGCAATGCTCTTCACGCTTGGCAGTTCAAGGGATGCAGTGAGTGCAAAGGGGTTGAGTCAAGCTGAATTTTTTAGTGATCCAGTAAGAATACATGTACCAGGGATAGCATTCACCCCCCAAGACAGACTTTCTCTATGTAGCCCTGGCTGTCCCAGAACTCACTTTGTAGACCAGGCAGGCCTACAGAGATCCACCTGCCTCTGCCTCCTGAGTGCTGGGATTAAAGGTGTGCACTGCCACTGCCTGGCAGCATCCACATTTTATTTATTTATTTTTTAAAATGATATTTTTTATTAACTTGTGTGTAGATGATAAGTGTAAGTGCGTGTGAGTGTAGGTGTGTGCATATCATTGAATGCATATCAAAATTGATTGGCAGGGCCATAGCTCATGTCTTTAATCCGAGCTCACAGGAGGCAGAAGCAGGCAGATCTCTGTGAGCTTGAGGCCAGACTGCTCTACATAGCTAGTTCCTGGCCAGTGAGANTGTGTCTCAAAAACAAAAACAAACAAACAAAAATAACAACAAAACACCACTGAGATGTATATTCAGGTAAACCAGTCCTTTAGTAACACCGACCACCACAGTGGCAACTTGATGCCAGATCGCAATTGAAGGAAGAGTTGAGAACGAAGACAGTTCTTTACTTATGTGTTTTCCCAAGGGGATAGGTGCTGTAAGGTACTTTCATCCGGAATCCAGGAAGGAGCTGATAAGAAGTGGGCCACAATTCAAAGTGTCCTTGGCCCTTGGCAGCCGAGGGAAAGAGAGAAAGAGCCTTTGTCAGTACGAGGTTGGCAACTGTGGTGTGGGCACAGGTTGCAGGAGGTGCGGCTGGAGCTCTCCGGGGCTGCTTTGTTTCTCAAAGCCGCAGCTTCTTGATGGAATGGGACCTCAGAAGACTGCTTTGGGAAGCTGGTTGTCTCCTGCATGGAGTAGAGAGTTGCACAGCAGATACTTTCACCTGCAGAGGCGCTGCACCTGCCCCACATTTTCTTAAGGGTTTTCTTCAGGGTTTGGATGTCACTTTGTCAGCTCAGTAAGGACGTTCTCAGGATATGACACCAAGGGGCAAACATTTAGCTCTTTGGAGGTGGGAGCATTACACAAGAATGGAGCAGTTTGTCAGTCAACTTCCAATTGGCCTCTGAAGTCAGACACCCATGTCCTTTCCACTGAATGAGACACACAGACAAATCAACAAGGCTTTCATACCCACAGACATAAATAGGTGGGGGAGGGGGACACAAAAACCCCACACTCCACGGAGGAAGGAACAACAGGACCGAAATAAGGAAGAGGCAGAAAAGACATCTGATTTGGAGGGAGACTGCTTAAGGAGATTTAGAGGGTGCAATTCAATGTAAAAAGACATTTGTGCTCATACAAGACGATAANGGAAGAATTCAACAAGGAAATAGAAAAAGATTACAGCCAGTATGTGACCTGAGCAGTCTCTTAAAGGACAAAGTCTGTTCATTNTACAATAAATTATTTGAGCACCATCTTTGTGCCATGAAGCACTCTTTACTTTTTGCAAACTCGGGGGTAATGTAACACAAATGTTTAGCAGAACTCCAAAGAAATGCAAAAGGGCCATGGATGAAACCACTAGAGACTTGAAAGTCAGNTGCAGGAAATTTATTAAACCTCTCATTTCTCACACTTGGAATGGTACACACTGTGAAGTATTTATGGATTTTTTTTGGATTAGGCCATTTTATTTTTATTACATTAAAAATTATTTTAAATTTTTTCAGACAACATATTTTCATCATATCTTTCCTTTTTACCAACTTCTTCTAAATTTTCCCTACCTCCCTACTCACCCAAAATTCATGCTTTAACACACACACACACACACACACTCTCTCTCTCTCTCTCAAAATAAAACCATAAAAACTTCCAAAACAAAATCAAAAAGAGACACCAAACGATAAAACAAACACACACCAAACCAAACCAAACCAAACCAAACCATGGAGCCCATTTTGTGTGGACCAACTACTCCTGAGCATGAGGTATGCCCTGCAGTGCAGTTGATATACCCAGTGTCACTCCATTGGAGAAAACTGATTTTCCCTTTCTGAGCAGGTATTAATTTCAAATGGCATCTTGGTTAGGGGTGGGGCTTTGTGCCCGCTTCCCCTTTTCTGTGCCGGGATTTTATCTGGCTTGAACTTGTGCAGTCTTGTGCATGCTGTCACAGACTCTGGGAGTTCATATGTGCATCAACCCTGTTGTGTCTGGAAGACACTTTCTTTGGAGTCATTCACCAGCTCTGGCTCTTTCTGCCTCTTCCACATAGATCTCTGAGGTTTGAGGAGAGGGGTTTGATGAAGATGTCCCATTTAGGACTGAGTGTTCCAATGTCTCACATTCTCCAGCTGTGAGTATGTGTGTTTCTGTGTTAATTCTCATCTACTCCAAGAAGAAACTTCTATGATGGGGGTTGAGTAATGCATTAATCTATGAGTATAGCAATATGTCTTTAGGAGCAGCATGCTCTTTTAACAGAATAATAGTAGTAGGTTTTAACCTAGGGCCCATGACTTACCTAGTCTCAAGTTTGTGGCCTCATTAACAGTGTCCAGATGTGGGTTCCATCTCATGGAATAAGCCTTAGATACAGTTTTTTTNAAAGTAGTTGGTTACTCCATAACATTTATGCCATTATTGTACCAGCATATCTTGCAAAGCAGGTCAGTTGTGGGTCTCACAGTTTGTAGCTGGGTAAGACTGATGATTACTTTTCTCCTCTGGTAGCATGTATTGTACCTTTTAATACTCTGAATGCTGGTCAGTAGGGCTGAAGCTTCAGTAGGGCTGAAGCTCAATTTTTCCATGTTTGATGACATAAGTAAGTGGTGTCTTCAGCAATAGGAACTTACTGCCAGGTTCTGGAGGGTAACCGATAGCATTGGCAATAGCCTGTATCGTTTGTGGGGAGTGTCTGTGGGTCCCCTTTGGCCAATGACTCAACAAGATGTATGTAACCCATACCTGAGACTGGGGGTTTTACTTGGTAGCATATGATACCTAGTTGTGGCATTGTCTTCCCATTATATGGTAATTCCATTTAAATCTCTTTTGTATATTTTAGGAAGCTTCAAGAGTTGTAAGTTTCCACATGGCTATTCAAAAGGCCTTTAGTACTTTAGTCCCTCCTTTACCATGCACTCCCATTCTTTTCCCCATTTAAACCTATTTTAGTTTCTCCTTTATTTATCCATAACACTATATTCTATTTCCCTTTCCTTAGGAGAGCTCTTCCTACCTCTGATCTCAAATGAACTCCCTAACCTCTGTGTCTATTTAAATGAAATATNATCCACATATAAGAGAAAACATGCAATATATGAAATTACATTGTATGGAGTGATAATACTCTCCCCAAGAGCTGTAGAGTAGCTAACAAAAAATTCAGTACCAGGAATGAGAACCTCCTTTTGAGTTGTTGATTGGGGAATTGAAGAGAGTTCCCAAAACAATATAGGCTGTTGCTATTGTCTTTGGTTGCCTCCCAGAAGTTAAAGATAAGTCCTTATTGTTGAGGACACTGTGCACTTTGGACATATGACTTGGAGGATTTGAGATGAAAAGGAGCCAAAGCATGACCCTGAGGACTAGCTTTCATAGTGCCATAAGTTAAGGAGAGTGTCAATAGTCTTAACCAGCTCTTGTTGCCTATAAACCACAATGACCATCATGCAAGATATCCCTAAAGGGGCAGTAGTGGTGCTTACACCTTGACAGTAACCAACAGCTGTTTACTTGGACTCAAAGCTTGCTTAACAGGAAAGAAATCACTCCTGGCACTGGAAACCTAGCCAACTGCACTTGGATCACAGAGGAGACTGTACTACTGCCAATTTTCTAAACCAGTATAATTCATAATGGCATTCTGAATACTTATCTATACACCCACAGACAAGTGTAGCATTCAACCCTCATCAAAAACTTCTTTTGCAGCAGAAGGAGGCCATTACAGAAAGCCACAACTAGTTTAAATAAGAGAACAAATGGTCATGTGGTGTCCAGCCCTGGTGGNTGTATCTACTATACAACTCCAGCACTTAAGACTCAGGAAGCACCAAAGAAGAGGGGGTGGAAAGACAGGAACAGTCAGAGGACCACAAGGTCTTCTGTGTGATTGTCCCTTCTAGCTATGCCAGGGAAGCTACACTCATGAAATCCTAACAACAATGCTGTCTAAAAAGAACTTGCACAATTCCAGAACCATTGACATCCCAACATAGACTGGGGGAAATCTCATGGGCCCCACTCTTTTTTTTTAAATTTCTTTAACTTTTATTCTTTGTGGATTTCACATCACGCATTCTGATCCCATTTACCCCTCTCATCCGCCCTCTGCCTTTGCCAACTTCCCCCCAAAACAAAACCAAATTTAAAAGAAAAACCAAACCAAACCAAAACAAAGAAACACACAAATGAGAGAGAGAGAGAAAGAGAGAGAGGGAGGTGAGAGAGGGAGGGAGAGGGAGAGGGAGGGAGAGAGAGGGAGAGGGAAGAGGGAGAGAGAAGGGGGAGGGGGAAGGGGAGGGAGGAGATGAATCTTGTCCTGGAAGCTGTAGTGTGGCTTGTTGAGCCACACAATCTACTCTTTAGTCCATTCATCTTTTTTTTTAGGTTTAATTATTTCTTTCCTTATTTTAAATCAAAAATTTTTAATTCATTTTACATACCAACTACAGATCCCCCTCTCATCCCTCTTCCCACCCCCCCCATCCTCCCTCACCCCACCTCCTCATCCCCTCCTCCAAAAGGGTAAGGGCTCCCATGGGGAGTCAGCAAAGCCTGGTACATTCAGTAGAGACAGGTCCAAGCCGCTCCCCTCTGCATCAAGGCTGTGCAAGGTGTCCCACCATAGGTAATGGGCTCCAAAAAGCCAGCTCATGCACCAGGGATGGATCCTGATCCCACTGCCAGGATGGGCCCCACTCTTCTAGCAAGAGCTACAAGCAGTTAACAACTGCAGAGAGAGGGAGAGTCAGAGATGAGCCCAGAGATGAGCCTCTTGCTCTGCTGTCCAATACCAAGTGGTCAGCCCTAGAAACATACACATGCAGGCAATAATTAAGGGACAAGGACTCAGCAGGATGGATTTATACATTAATTTGTTTATATGCGTATGTACCAACAATGGTTAAAGAAGATGAAGCTGTGAAATGGGGGATGGGTGGACATTGGAGGGGTAGGAGTTAGGAGAGGAGGGAAGTGATGTAATCCTATTTTAATTAAATTATAAAAAGACCTTTAAAATAGTTATTTTTAATTTAATCATTTTAATGTCTTTATTCATTTATTTCACAAATAAAAATTATACATACATATATAGTGAATTTTGAAAAAGACTTTTTGGTTGGTTAGCTGCCTGCTTCCCTTATCTGTTACATTTTTCATCTTTAGGCTGTGGTCTCAATTGTTTTAACTTCAGGGATAATATAGCTATTATATGTCACATGTAAATGTTTTGTCAGGTGTGGAGGGAGGAAAAAGTCAGATTGAGATCATGAGCCGGTAAAACTGACATAAATAAAGGATGTCTTCCCGAACAACTTCACCAACTAACTCTCTTCTGAAGACTGCTCACCCTCCTGNCTGCTCACCCTCGTGTTCATCAGTTCCTCAGAATGAACCTTCTTAGTGCCATGGACATAAAGCAGCACTCGGCTTCTGCACACACAAGACGTGACACTTGCCCAGCACAACAGTGAACTAACGTCCTCAGAAAAGAAAGCTACAGTTATTCTAAAGGTTTTCCAGGCCTGGTCGGCTGACTAGAACTTTGTTATGAAGAGTTGGAGCTGCAGATCTAGAGAAAAACTATCTCGGGCCACTTTTTGTCTCCTTAATAGCCAATCTTTGCCTCCCTTTATGTCTGACTTACCCTTTCAGCCATCAGGTAAAATCTGGGGGCCGTATCAGCAGACCAGCTTCTTCTTTACCAACCCCAAAGCTGACAATACCACCAGGCAGTTCTAGTACCTGTAACAGAGTTTCCCCAACTGGATGTAGCTCACTCAACTGATGTTCCCATTGGTGTGTTTGGAAAATGCTTTGGTTTAAGGCTCTCTCTTAGTCTGTGGGTATGGAAGTTGATGTAATTGCTTCTGTGTGGGGACACAGCATTCACAGCACCTGAGCCAAGCTCCCAGGCCAGGGTCATTCATATTTGCTCCACAATACATACTCTCAGTTTATGTGAGGTGAGAGCTGTTTGTTTTGGAGTGAGGCCACATATATCAGATGTACAGATTGCTTCTCTGCAGTGCTGTTCATAATGTCCAAAACAAACATAAATGGAGACCNAGCCGAATATTCACCAGTAGGGGGTTTATTGGTTAAGTCTGTAGTGCATATGTATAACCCAAGAATATGTAGCAGTTTATAAAGAAGAAAACATGAGACACAATCACCATTAGACCAACAGAGATGAAAATGTCTCAGATGGAATGTGTTGATGATGCAGGGGAATGACATCTTACAGCAATAGCAGCTAAGGGTGGAAAGTGACAGAACACCTGGGCAGACAATCACCAAGATCTAGAAAACCCAGAAAATGCACACACTGAGCAGTTCTTCAGATCTGCTTCTAGGATATTTCCCAGAGTAATTCTCCCATGAGAGCATGTGCAGACATCAGAAAGCACTAAGAGGTACCCACATGTCCATCAGCAGGTGGCCAAATGACAATGGTACCCAAGAATGATGCGGCCAGAACTGGGGATAGAGTGCTTACTTGCTTATCATTTAAGAGGTCCTGGTTTTAGTTTCCAGCACCACAAAAACAAAATATATGATGAGTTTAACTATACAGAAATTAAAATGAAAGGATATCAATGTGTGTCAACAGCTAGTCTTCAGAACATAATGATGAGTGAGNCTGTAAGGCACAGAAGTATTATTTCAGGGATGTGAGAGCCCTCGACTACAGTATAGTGTGTCACAGGCACAGACAATGCAGTCGGTGAGGGCCAGGGGTCATAGAGCTCGGACCTGGGCCCTTTCTGTTCCCTTTCTCAGACGCGCAAGGAAGAATGCCAGCAGCTTCCCAGAACCATTCTCTGCTCTTGCCCAGCTTCCATACTGGAAGCCCAAATCTGGAAGCCCNAAAAAATGTGCGTGAAAGGGGAACTTCAGGATTGTGCAGATAGTGCAAAGTTCAGCATTTCCTGACAGGAAATGGGGGCAGCAGCGGGGGTGGGGGTGGGGGCCTGAAACAAGCAGCTGAATGGAAGAAGGAGTAAAANGGCAATGTGAGCTCAGAAAGGGGCAAAACTCATAAAACCCCTTCTGGGGTCCTCTCCACAAGATTCAGGTTGTGAGGAAGCTAAATAGCTTCCTGAAGGTCAGGCTAGTTGCCACCTTTTAGGTGACTGGATAAGAAGTCTAATTAGGTCTGCACCAAACCACACTAAGATGTTAATGGCAGACAGCCAATTAATCTCGTGTTCTGTCTTAACCCATCCCACAAACTAGAAGTCTTGTAGAACTTTATAAAGGGCTTTGTCACAGGAGGCTGAAGAAAGATGAAGAAGCATAGAAATGACAGCCCTGTGGGAGGGAAGGAGACTCTTGGGCAGTGGTCTGTGCACTATATCGAGTANAGAAGTCCCAAAATACGTCATACGGTGCTCAACAGAAAGATTTACACACACATTATATTTTAGCATAACTACGGTGTAATCAGTTTANTTTCTCACACCAGGCACTAAAGGTACAAGAGTTTTAAACATTTTAATTGTGAATTAGGGTGTGTAAACACAAGCATCTCTGTCTCTTTCAACTCTGTCCTTTTCTCTGACCCTAAACATCTCTCTAGCTACCTTCCAGGTCAGTGAGCATACCCTCAACCCTATTCTCGGCAATAGTACTTTAATTTCCTTTTCTTTTTGAAACAAGCCAGCCTTGAACTTCTGGGACTAAATGATTCTCCTGTTTAGCCTCCTAAGTAAGCTGGGACAATAGGCATGTCACCATGCCCAGTCACCTTTGCTAACATGATGTTACTTCTTTGTTATTGGTCATAACTCCACTGCCACATGCTTCCCCAAGCAACACAATCCAGACCTCATGGACAGCTGGGCATGTTTCTGCATCTTGCCTTTATCATGTGATCATCCATGTTGGTCTCTCAGTGGTTCACTGATGTACTCTTACCTGGAAGTGTGAGGTGAAATAAACCCTTTCCCTCTCAACTTGCTTTTGGCTATGGCATTTTATTACACCAATAGAGACCCCAACTAAGTTGCTATGAATATTTGTATACACGTATTTGGGGTTGACACCTGGCTCAGTTACTATTGCTAATATCATTGCAGTGCAGGGGACTGAATCCACAGCTCTTTATATANCAGGTAAGTGCTCTACCATTAGCCACGCCCCTAATTCTGGTTGTAGTATTTGNGGAAACACAAACGAGTAGAGTAGAAGTGCTGCTGGGTCACGTGGTGATACTATTTACAATTCTGAGGAAGCACTGACTTGTCCCTCAGAATGCCTGCAGCTGTTTGCCCCTGCTGGTGGTGCTGGGGTTTGATCTCTGCCCCCTCCTTGGCAGCATTGTTAGGGTCTTTTTTTTTTTNATTCTTGCAAGAGTTCTTTATGTATTTTGAATTTAAGCCCCTTACTGGATGCAGTTTACAGACGTTGGTCCATTGTTGGTCCACTGTTTTGATGGAGTTCTATGAAGTACAGAAAATTCAAGTTTTGACAAAATCCAGCTTGGCGATTGTCCTTGTGCTGTGTGCTCTTGGTGTCTGCATACCTAAGAGGCTTTGCTGAGCCTGATTAGGAAGATTTGCTTCTGCTCTCTACATGTTGTATAGATTCTGTTCTTACATTGAAGTCTATCCTACATTTTTAATTAATTAAAAAATTTTACAGATTTTTAGAGATATAATTCTTACACCATAAAATTTACCCAATAAAAGTCAATAATTCAAGTCTTTTTTTAATCATATTCACAGACATGTGCAACCACCACCGTAGTCAATTTTAGAACATTTTTGTGATTTCTGAAAGGAACATGTGTCTTTAGCCATCATTGCTGTTACTGGCCCTTCCTTGTGCTTAGGCAACATCTATAGTTTGGATAAATGTCCTCCTGAGGCTCACGAATTAAATAAAGGCTTGAACTCCTGCTAATGGTGTTCCTGGAAAGTTATGGGAACTTTAAAAAAGGTCTCACTGGGTGGAAATGGTACACCCCTGAGNGGACGTTGGACCCTGGGCCCTTTGTCTATCTCCCAAATGCTGTGAGGTAGGTAGCTTTGCTCTCTACTACTACACTGACTTTGTCATAATGTGCTTCTTCGACACAGGGCAACACCATGGGTCCTCCTGGCTATGGACTGAAACTTTCAGAACTGTGACCCAAAGTAAACATTTCCCATTGTAAGTTATTTTACTTCCAATATTTTCAATAAAAGGAAAAGCTAACTGTGGTGGTTAATGTTGATGGTGAACTTGATGGGACCTACAATTACTCAGGTGATAAAGCTCAGGGCACACTTGGGAGGTAGTTGCTAGAGTGTTGGTAACTGACATGGGAAGACCCATTCCAAATGCAGATGGTACCATTTCAGAGCTGGAGTCCCAGGCTGAATAAAAAGAGCAAAGCATGTAGAGCACCCTGCTTCATCTCTCTATGCTTCCTGACTGGGCTCAATGTGACCAGCTCATGCTCTGCCTCCATGTCTTCCCCCAGACCATACAAAAATGCAAAATATCAGACGAAAAGTCCCAAAGCAAAATTTTCTTCTTTCAGTTGCTTTTGACAAGTATTTGTCACAGCAACGAGAGTAGTAGATAATATGTAAGATTGGTACTGGAAGTAAGGTGTCACCGTGACAGAGATGATCATATGGTTCTTTTCCCCTAGTGCATTTATTCTCCCCCCCCCCATGTGTGTGTATGCTCACCATGACATATGCGAAGAGGCCAGAGGACAACGTTTGGGAGTCTGTTCTCTCTTTCTACAAAGTTAATGAAGCACTAATAGCTGCTACAACATGCATGAGTCTAGAAAACATTATGTTAAGTAAAGGAAGCCAGTCATAAAATGTCATTAATGTATAATTCATTTTATAAGGAGTATTCAGATCAGGGTAACCTTTAAAGCAGCAATGTATTTGTTTAGGTATTAGTTACTTTGTAAGGAAAGGCTTATTGCAGTTCCCAATTTGAGGGTGCAGTCCATCTTGATGGGGAAAGCACGGGGGATGGGTATTCTTCCCACCTCAACCCAATCTAAAATCTCCCTTGTGGACATGCCCAGAGATTTATATCCTAGGTAACGCTAGATCCTGTCAAGTTGACAGGATTAACCATCACAAGCGTCCCCCCTGTCAATTTGATACCCAAACATACCACTTTTAAGCCATAACNTTCCATCCAATTTAAAATAGGTTTAGTCCATCTCTAGAAGTCCTCAAAGGTTTCAAGATCATCCAGAAGCCCAAAGTCTCCTCTGAGACAAGGAAATCTCTCTCACTGGAGACCTGNAGAAGAGCAGTCAGCAGTAGCTGTGGCTAGATGTTATCCTGCTTGAAATCTCCCCTGTTAGACACATTAGTCCATTATTCTTCAATTGCACTTCATGCAAGTTCTCAGGCCATGGGCAGAATGAAGCCAGATTCTATGTCAGAATATCTCCTGTCTCTTATACACATCTAGATGTGTATAAGAGACAGCATTAAGCTCTGCCTGAAGCATTAGAGGGCTTCTCTAGCCCAAAGATTCAAACTCTTACACATTCCTCCCATTAGCTATCTCCAAAGGCATTCAAAGAACCACATAGTGGGCCTGATGAGATGGCTCTAATCACCAAGCCTGAGGAGCTGAGTTCAATCCCTGGAATCCACATCAAATTATGTANATATATGACATTTTATCCTTCCATCCATTAATAGACATTAAGTTGTACACATCTTTGGATTATTGGGATTATTAGTACAACAATCATGCATATAGAAGTTTTTGTGTGGACATATGTATTAGCTGTCTTTCTTATCAGTGTGACTTCAATACAACTTCAAAAAGGAAAGTTCTGTTTTGTTCAATTTGGGAGTTCTTGTCCATCATGGTGGGGAGAGTGAGGTATAGTAGGGCCGTTCACATCATGGTGGGGAGAGTGAGGTATAATAGGGCCATTCACATCATAGTGGGCCAGGAAGTGGAGAAAGAAGAATGCCAGGGCCCTCCTTGCCTTTTCCCCTTTCTCCTTTTATTCCATCTAAGACTCTAGGGTTGTAGGATGAAGCAGCAGCTCATGTTCAAGTTAGGCCTTTCCCACTTAGTTAATTTTCTCTGGAGCTCACAGGCACACTGACCTACATGTGTGCCTCCTTCTCCTGTGTAATTCCATATGAGGTCAAGTTGGCAGCGAACATTAACCATCCCCACATATGTCTTCCTTTTTAGTAGGTGCATAACGGAGAGTGGGGCCGCTGGGTGATGTGATTACTCTGTTAGTTCGGGGAATTACTAAGCCNCTTTCCAAAGCAGGTGCACCATTTAACATTCTCAACAAATCTTTTCACTGTAATTTGCAGTAATCTGACCTTTTGATTCTTGATGCTCTAGTGGGTGTGAATTAGCATCTTACTGTAGTATTGATAGGCATTTTCCAGACAACCAATGTGTCAAGCACCTGTCTTTTTATATGTTCATTACCCATTTATATATTTTTCTTGGAGAAATGTCCATTTCTTTGGACTTTGAATTCTTGCCCATTTAAAAACTCTATTATTTGTCTCTTGATGAGTTTTTAAGAGTCCTTTATAGTTCAGTGGTGGTGGCACACATCTCTCCTCCCAGCGCTTGGAAGGCAGAGGCAGATGGATAGATGTGAGTTCGAGGTCAGACATCTACAGAGTTAGTTCCAGGACAGCCAGGACTACACAAAGAAACTTTGTCTTGAGAAAAAAAAAAGAGTTCTTTATATAATTTGGATATAAGTCTTTAGTCAAATAAATTATTTGTCAATATTCTTTCTCATTCTGTGTGTTCTTTGTGTGTAGGTATGTTTGTATGCACACCTGTGCCCATTTATGTGGAGGCCAGATGACAGCTCAGCTGTCATTCTTCAGGAGCCATCCACCTGGCTTTTGAGATATGGTCTCTTACTAGATAGGAGCTCACCAAGTAGGCTAGGCTGGCTGGGCAGAGAGCCCCAGGGATCTACCTGTCTCTGCATCTCCAGCACTGGGATTACACATATATGTTACCATGCTTGATTACATGGTTTTGTGTGTGGTGGTGCATGTGTGTAGGGGGGAGTGGTGAACAACAGAAGTTGGTGCTGGGTGTCCTGGATCACTCTCCACCATATTTCTTGAGACTGGATCTCTTCATTGAGCCTGGGCTTACTGATTTAGCTAGCCTGGCTGACCAGTAGGCTCTGGTGAGCCATCTGTCTCTGCCCCAACAACTACATGCATTATAGCTCTTGGCTTTTACATGGATGCTAAGGATTTGAACTCAGGTCCTCATGCTTGTGTGGCAAGCATTTTATTTACTAGGCAGTCTCTCCAGGCCCCACATTTTTTTGAAATGTGGATTCTGGGGGATAGATTCAGTTCCCCATGCTCATAAGACAAATACTTCCTCAACAGAGTCTTTCATGTCACTTTCTTTGTGGTGTCCTTTGAAACATAAAAGCTTTAAACTTTGATGATGTGAAAATCATCTATTTTTNTCTTGCTACACATGTATGTATCCANTTTTCCCAGCACCATTTATTAAAAAGGCTATTCTTTATCAGTGGATGTGACTTGCTGATTCTATCAAAAATTAATTGACCATAAATATAAGGGCTTGTCTCTGGACTTCAAATTCTTTTTCATTGATCTGTACACCTTTCCTCATGACACAGCTACATTTCCCTGAATACTACAATTGTGTAGAAATCTGGATGTTGGGAACTGTAGATTCTCTAACTTAGTTTTCTCATTTTCAAGATTGATCTGGTGATCTTGGATACTTTATATTTCCATCTGGATTTTAGGAACATCTTGTCAATTTTGTTTAAAACAATACTAGCTGGTATTCTAATAGCAGTTGCATTGAANTTTGGTATCATTTGGGGGAGGGAGTATTTAACAAAAGCAAGTCCTCTGATCTGTGAGCATGAGATCTTTTGACTTACTTAGGTCTTCTGTAATTAATTCTTTTCAACAATGTTTTAGAGTTTTGTTGTGTTAATCTTAGACTGCATTTGTGAGATTTCTTAGTATATATTCTATTGATTTTGACATTGTTNTAAGTAGATTTTTTTGCTTTTTTGTTATAATGTATAGAATCTTTAATTTAGNTTGTATCTTACACTCTTACTGGCTTATTAGTTCTTTCATAGAATAATTACATTTTGGTGAATTTATTAGGTATATAAAGGATTGTGTCTTCCATGAATGATGATTGTGTAAACTTTTTCTNTTTCTTCTTTGAGTGACCAGATAGATCTTCAGTGAAATACTGAATAGAAAAGTGGACATCCTATCATGTTCCTAGATCTTAGGAAAAGCAGTTTGTCTTGGGAGTTTTCTATAGATGTTCTTTATTGTGTCGAGGAAGTTCTCTTTAATTCCAATATTTTGAGTGTTTCATTATGAAAGGATGTTGAGTTTTTTCTTATTTTTTGTTTGTTTGTTTGTGTTTTGTTTTTTTGAGACAGGGTTTCTCTGTGTAGGCTGGCTATCCTGGAACTTGCTCTGTAGACTAGGCTGGCCTTGAATTCACAGAAATCCACCTGCCTCTGCCTCCCCAGTGCTTGGATTAAAGGCATGCACCACCACCTGCCCTGTTGAATTTTCTCAAATACCCTTTTTGGATATATATGTATATATATATATATGACTATATTAATGTATTTATATTAAAATTACTGTGGGTGCCTTTTGTTCCTTATTGATATGATATATTAGATTAATACATTTTTGAATGTTCAAAAGCACTGTATACCTAGGGAAGATCTCATCTGTTAATACAATATGAACTTGGCTTGCTAATATTTTGTTCAAAATTTCTGCAGTTGTATTCTTGAGGGATAAATGTTTATTGCTTTCTTTTTAATGATGTCTTTGCCTAGTTTTTGTACAATATTGGTATCATATAATGAGTTGGGAAATATTGCCTTTCACCTTTTCTGTGGAAAACTCTATATAAGATTTATATTAATGCCTTAATGTTTGCTAGAACTTACCCATGAAGCTACTTGGGCCTGAGCTTTTATTTATAGAAAATCTGAAAATTGTTAATTCATTTATATTACATGGGGTTGGCTTATTCAGATCATCNATTTCCTTAAAAATATTGTGTGTGGATGCCTGTGTGTCTGTGTATCTGTGTGTGTTCAGGNATGCCCATGCAACATGCAACACCATGTGTTTAGAGGTCAGAGGTCAACTTTGGGGAGTTGGTTCTCACCTTTCACCTTTTGAGATAGAATCTCTGTGTTGTTTCCACTGCTGTGCTATGTGTTCCAGGCTGGCTGGACTGAGAGCTTCTGGTTGACTCTCTTGTCTCCACACCCCATCTTTCTGTANCAGTGCTAGGNACAGATGGACACCACTANGTCCAGATTTTATGTATCAAATTTGGGTGGCCAGGCTTGCATGACTTTTGCCTTTACCCACTGAGTCAGCTCCCTGACCTGCATCTTATAATTTTTAAGTCCATTTGAGAGGTTGTGTTTTTCTAGGATTTGTCTGTTTCATCTTATGTTGGCACACAGTTGTACATAGTATNCTTTCTATTCATTTAAATTATTATAAAGTATTGATCTCCTCATGTTTAATTTGAATAATTTGGACCCTCTTTTCTTCATGGTCACTTATGCAATGATTTTCCAAGGTTGCTGAAGATTATGTATCACTTTTATAACTGAAATATTACAGGAAGACATAAATAGTTAAGGCAGTCCATACAATAATGAGAAAGTGTCCAGGTGACTCACACTTTGTGGTTCCATTTTCCCCAAGTGCAATATGACTGTTCTCAAGCTTTTTCCTTGACCCCCTTCACTTTCTCTGCCTGAAGACGGAGGCAGCTGGTGGTCCATATGCTGTGGCCAGGCTTATCTCATACCATGGGCCTGATATAGGTGGGACTGTGCTGGCCACTTGGTCCACACCATAACTCACCGATACTGTTTCTGCCGTGTTTCCAGCTCTTTACGCCTGTGCTGCTTGAGGATGTGAATTTGGTCATCTCGGGCCAGTTTTGCTGTGAAGGAAGGACAAGTGTGAGAGCAGCTTGTGGAAGAGCAACAGTGTCCAAATAATGCCCAGCGGGCAGGTTTTTCTCAGACTCCTTCCACTCAGCCCTAACATTTTGCTTATGCAGGAATCCTGGGGCCCCTAGTCCAGACCTGTCTGCTCTGCTATGCAAATGGATAGGTATTCTGTGGTGATATATATATATATATATGTATATATATATATATGTATATATATAATTATATGTATGTATATGTATGTATACACACATATATACATATGTATATATTTGAGATAAGGTCTCATATAACTCAGGCTGGCCTGGAACTTTCTATTTACCCAAGGCTGGTCTTAACTCCTGACCTTCTTACTTCTGCCTTTCCAAGTGCTGGGATAATAGACCAGGCTTCTTATTATTAGGCCAGGCTTTGGTGGGTATTTTAAACCATTTCAGAGTAGTCCTATAACTCTTATGCTGAGATGGCATAGCATCTGACTTGTGTGCTGCCAGGGAAAACAGCAGGACTCTTGGCTCTTATGCTTCTAAGTCCATTTGGTTGCTTCATGGAGAAATGCAGGACACAAGTCCCAACATGCAGGACAGTGTCCGGTCCCTTGTGCTAACTATACAAAAGACAGGCTGTGCTCTAAAACGAATGTGATCACCTAGGCTATGGGTGTAGAAGAGATAGATACAAGATATAGATACAGACACAGACTTGGGCTCTGTGGTTTAAAGTCACGTGGCCCAGAGTAAGCTGCCTTGACTGACTCACATGTAAAATGCCTACTTCTCAGGATCTTAGGGGGATGCTAGTGTGAGAACACTGTAAAGCTTTCTGCACAGTATTAGCCCCCCTTAAATGCCCAATAAATGAGAATAATGATTATTATGGGTTATCCCCATAACAGGTCTGAGGTTTTCCTGCCTATCTGCAAGCCTGGGNGTCATAGCATTTTGTCATTTGGCCTGGCCTGTTATCTCTCATTTTAGGAGATTTGGCAAATTGCTAAAAGCCCTTAATATAGATAAAATTGTAATCACCTGTACTCCAATCTAAGGTAAATCCAGCAAACACGTAGGGTCCCAAGTAGGAAAATCTGAAAAGGTGCTTATAATATATATTATTATATAATATTGTACTATACTATACACTCCAGCTATCTGTGTGAAAATTTTCGTTGCACTGAACATTTATATTTCTGCAAAACACACTAAAATTAATGGAAAAAGCAAATAAAAACAGTAAGGATGAAAGTCCTGTTTTTATTTTGTTAGGTTTAGCAACCNCAAGCTTATTGTTTCAAGGCGTTGTGAACGTTTCTCAGACACCTGCTCTCAGTTCTCTGTTCTCTAACTGCAGGCCCGTTCCCTCCAGTTCTCAGAAAGCCCTGAGCGCTCTCTAGCTCAGTGTATGTCTGGCCTCGAGTATAGAACTAGTCCCAAAGAAGAAATGCAAGACAATGGAGCAGGCTCAATACCCCTGAGGTTGGGATGAGTCAAAACGGTGACAATGCCTATTGTTATTGGTTATGCTAGGNGTTGCTGTGAGCATTTGATGTTCTTTGCCAAATGCCTCTGATAGCCAGAATATTCNTTGGCCACCTTGACTCTAAGCACCTCCATTTCTTTACTTGCATTGGTATGAATAGATTTCCATGGAACTCAACATATCAAGTTGACCCAAGAGAATGGCTCAGTCTCCTGAACTATGAGACTCCAGCTAACAACTGATGGAACTTCCCAAGCTGTGGAATGACAAATTCAACATCTTCTGAACTGAGTACAGAAGAACCCATGGGCAGCTCCCCAGGGGCTGGCATGAACCCTGGAATGAACCATTTCCCCATACATATGCTATGGATCCTGGGACCACAGTGACAGTTNTATCATTTTTGTGATTACCAAAGTGAAGGGGTAAAAACACTAGATATAGGTCATCACGTTGTGGGAAATAGGGTCACTTGCAGGGTGGGCCTTCCTCTTGCCACATTGTTCAAAGCATTGGTTGTTGTGCCATTGGGCTAATCATGGCTACAAACATTTGGTATTCTTTAAATTGAGAGGTTTAAGTGTCCTTCCCCTTCAAGGATAGGTGGTAGAATTACACTATACTGGTTCCAGGCACCAGGCACAGGTCTGAAGTCTGGCAGCTTCCTTTCTCTCTCTCTTGGAATTCTTGCTCTTAGAAGTCAACTACCATATAAGAAATGCAGCTACCCTGAGACCACCATGCTGTGAGACTCCTTAATGAATGAGGTGTTATGTAGGGATGGAGGCCAAGGAGCCCTGCGTCATGTGAGAGAACCATCTTTGAGGTAAATCCTCCAGCTCCAGTCCTGTGAGCTAATGACACAGGGGACACCAGTGAACTACTCAGTAGAGCCTTTCCAAGATTCCAGACCTATACGATCATTAGCCAAAGTAAATGAATGCTTAAAGCAAAGGTGGTTGGTTACCAGCAGTGGTTAATGGAACTTGCCAGCCAGATTATTTATGTCCCTGAAGATCCTCTCCATCTTATGTTGTCTCTAAAGGTGACAAGAATGGATTGCTTNAGTGGGCTTCCTGTTTAGACTCAGCTCTGGGGACAGACTGGAGTGGAGGTCTTGGGAGAGTGTGTGTATGTTGAGGGTGGGCCGGGTGTTTCCTCCTCACTCTGCTCGTCATTGTCTCCTAGGATGTCCTCTTCTCTTCTGAGGTCACAGCTCCCCATGGGGGCTATCTTCAGAACCCTTCCCTTCTGCATTACTCCTATGCTCGTCCCCTTTCCCAGCTCATCGGGATTAGCCATTGTGCTGTCCCTACACACAGAGGTAGGCTGTGTCCTAAAGTCTCTCAGTGCCTCCTTGAGTCGTCCTAATCTGCCTGCGCCATCTTGCATGTTGCTATGGAAAGCTACAGAATCTGTAGGCAGAAAGACTTTACCACNAGAGCTTGGGTGGAGCGGACAGAAGAAAGATTCTAACACCTTCCAAACACTGGGTTAAGAAAAGCATCCTGTCAGCAGCCTTCCTTGTTCTAGCCACAG
>LZPO01044959.1:0-26173 GCA_001675575.1 Neotoma lepida | reverse complement strand
GTATTGGAGGAGGTGGGAGTGGGGGTGGGTTGAGGGGGGAGCTGAGGGAGGGAGGAGGGAGGAGAGCAGGATCTGAGGTTGGTATGTAAAAGGAGTGGAAGATCTTTTTAATAATAAATAAATAAATAAATGAATAAAAATAAATAAATAAATAAATTGCTACTTCTTGGTTGTTCCTTCCAGTTCTGTTCTTCCTGCCTTTCAATTGATTGGATGGGGCCTGTCTAGATAATGAGGCAATGTATAAATAACTATATTTATAATGAGACAATGTATAATCAATTACATCTACAACATCCTTCAACAACACCAAATCAGCATTTGATAGACTGACTGAGTGATAGACACTGGTCATACCACAGTGATGATGATAGACACTGGTCATACCACAGTCGAAGTGAGCTCTTTTCTGAAAGTGTTTATCTTCCGATTTCCACAAAGCCTTGGCATATTTCCTTCCCCTCTGGATTTCTCCTGTCTTCCTTCTCTACCTCTAGGTATCCTGCAAAGCCTTCCCAGCTGCTGCTCCTTCCCCGGGTCTGTCTGTCTCTCCTCTTTGACTGAGAGCTCACAGCCTTTTCTTACACTTACTTATTGGCACACTGCCATTCTGTNCCCCCAGGATCTGCTGTCTTCATTTCTCCCATCATACTAGGAGGTACTTGGGGGCTGGTTAGCTGGTTATCCTAGGTTAGCACAATGTGAGGTACAGAGAAGCTGCACATGGATCCTGGAAGGGAGGGTTTTGGGGGAGCCTGTAACTTGCTAGAAAAGCAGGCTAATGTGGTTGGCAAAGCTGAAGGTAAAGTAAGAGAAGACCAGCCCTTACTTCCCCTCATGGAGGCATGACTCTCTGACTCATGCAGTAGCATGTCCACGAGAAACTCTAGAGCCACCACACTCGTAATTGCAGCAGGATGAATCTGCCCCTTCAGCAGGACAAAGCAGATCTGGCCTCTGCTGGTCAAGGAAGTGACTAGAAACCTCTCTGTCTGAGGAGTCACTTTCCTCTGCAGGTGTGGACCGCAGCTTATTTTAGCCAGCTTAAACAAATACAGAGACCCACAGTCAGACATTATGAAGAGAGTGAGAGACCTTGCAACACTCCTTTCAGAGCTCAGGGAATCCCCACTGAAGAGGAGACAGAAAGATTGTGAGTACCAGAGGGGATGGAGGACACCAAGAAAACATGGCCCTCTAAGTCAACACGAGCAAAACTCATATGAACTCAAAGAGACTGAAGCCGCGTGTACAGCCTGCATGGGTCTATATCAGGTCCACTGCGTATAGATTACAGCTTCCAGTTCAGTGCTTTTATGGGATTCCTGAGTGTGTGAGCAAGTAGGTTTCTGATTCTTATATTTTCTCCTGGGCTCTTTTTCTTCTGTTGGTTTGTCCTGTCCAACTTCAATGTGATACTTTTTGTTTTATCAATTTTCATGTAAGCCCACAAAAACAAAACAAAACAAAACAAAACAAAATACATGGAGGGGGGCCTTGAAGTTGAGTGGGTAGGAAGGTAGGGAGAATCTGGAAGGAATTGGGATGGGGAAACATGATCAAAGTACCTAGTATAGTATAAAAATTTTAAATANAAAATAGTAAAAATATTTATGGCTTCTTTCAGTTTCTTTTGGCCTGTTAACATCTACCATGGAGCACAAAGTTCTAAACAAACAGTAAAAATAAAAAAAGGAGACTAAAGTATCTCTTGTGTATTGGGAATTTAGAGGAAAATGTACAGTCACTCGTCTCCCTTCCAATGGTATTGGTTAGGATCACACTAAAGGAATAGAACACAGACATGTGCGCCACCTTTCATTTTTCCAGACCTGATCTTCCCAAGCCCTAGATGGAGGCTCACAGTCTCAGCAGACATCCCTGAAGATGCATGTGAACAGTTCATCCCAGTTCCTTGCTCATTTACTCACTACTTATGCCATCCAAGAGAAGTCAAAAGAGAAAGGATGATTCCGAAAAATTTCCCTGTGAATTTGCAAATATCCTGTTGGAAGGATAATGCTGAAATGCCTATTGTGGTTCCTTCAGCCTGAGGTCAGAGCACCAATCATTTTATGGATCAGTATTCTCAATTCTCCCTCTGCTTCCTGCCTATCAAAATTGTATCAGCCTTTTGCAGGCCGGTTCCTCCCTCACGTTTGTGCTATGGGAGGAAGGTGGGATACCCCACACCACTTAACCTTGGCCCCCAGTCTCCTAAGACCCAGTAGGTTTACATGAAGACTGGGACCACTCAGCTTTATTTAGGAAGACAAACTTAACAAACCTTCTCTCCTTTGGAACTTTTAGACTAAGTACAAAGATATCTTCCAACCCTGAAAGCGCACATGCAACTGGACTTGTGCATTGGTCCTGTTATCTCCCAAAGACACTTTCTCCCTCGTCTTCACTGAACTCTGGTTCTCACAACCTTTCTTCCCTTTATTCCATGATGTTCCCTGAGACTTGGGGGAAGGGGTCACGATATAGTTGTCCTATTTATGGCTAAGAACCCCATAGACATTTACTCTTTGAACTTTGGTTGTAAATTTCTAGATGAACTGCTGTCCCCTGTACAGTGAAGTTTCTCTAATGAAGACTGAGAGCTGCACTAGTCTGTCTGTCCATCCATCCATCCATCCATCCATCCATCCATCCATCCATCCCATCCCATCCATCCATCCATCCATCCATCCATCCATCCATCCATCCCATCCCATCCATTCATCCATCCATCCATCCATCCATCCATCTATCCCTATACTTACCTAACTATCTATCTAAGTACATGGCAGTTTGATACTATGCCCACTTAACAAAATAGTAGTAGTAACTTTACTCCTGGGGCCTATGATCCCAGCCACAAGTTCTTTGTCAGATTTACAGTACTACCTATGTGTTTCTTCCAGTGAAGTTGGGCCTTCAGTCCAATCAGAAAGTTATTGGTTACTCCCATAACATCTGTGATACTATTTCACCCATGAGAATATAGTGTCAGCCGAGCCTCAGGGTTCACAGCTGGATAAGATTGTTGATGGCTTTTATCTCCCAGCAGCCTACATAGCACCTTCTGGTACTAGCAAAGCTAGCCAGCAAGGAGGAAGTTTCCCAGTCATTACTAGCTTGATTTCTCCATAGTCTGTGACCAAGGTGTGCAGTATCTTCAATAATAAANTATTGCCATAAGTGCTGATGGGCAATCAAGAGCAATGACAGAGGTATCTTTGGGACATCTCTAACCAACAACTTGAGGGAAGGTATTCCATACCAGGCACTGGGCTTTTTATTTGATAATGTATGACTTTTGGGAAGAGTATCCTCCCTCTGTAAGGTATATTTATTTAGGAAGCTTACAAAATATTAAGTTCCNTATGACTTTTTCAATCATCCTCAGTGTTAATTATCTCGCCCCCACCTGTCTTGTGACCTACCCACCCTTCCCCTCCCCACTTAAGCCCAAGTCACTTAATTTTTTTTTTGAGACAGTGTTTCTCTGTGTAACAGCCCTGGCTGTCCTGGAACTCGCTGTAGACCAGGCTGCCCTTGAACCCACAGAGATCCGCCTGCCTCTACCTCCTGAGTTCTGGGATTAAAGGCATGTGTCACCACACCTGGCTCAATTCCCTTAAACTTACCTACCACTTTCTTCTTTCATCTGTGTTCTGTCCTTAAGAATTGTCTGTCCCTCCATGCCCTGTGGCCCTTTCTTGGTTCCTGGCCTCCACAGGTGTTCCTAGGTAAACACACAAATCTAAAGATCCATATGAGTGAGAACACATGGTGTTTGTCTTTCTGGATTTGGGTTATCTCACTCAGTAAAACCTTTTTCAGTTCCATTCATGTATCTGAAATTTTCATTCTTTTTATAGCTGAATAAAATTTCATGGCATATATGTGCCACATTTTCATCATCCATTCATAAGCTGATATATGTCTAGACTATTTCCATGCCTTACTATTGTGAATGGAACAGTGATGAACGTGGATGAACACCTACATCAGGATAAAGAGTCCTTTGGGNATTTGGGCATGAGTTTTTTTTAATAGATTTTTATTTTTATCTTTCTACTTTCATTTATTTAAATAGCTAATTAACAAACAAATAACATATATATTTAACATATACAGTTGACAATTTTATGTGCATTATGTACTGATTCTTATGGTATTTATTCTCAGTTTGATACGGCAGCAGATTTTAAGTGTCCTTAACACACACACACACACACACACACACACACACACACACACACACACACACGATACTTATGGGAGGTGATGGGCCATTCATTTGATTTGTAATTACTTTTATTGCAGTAACTAATAAACAATGCACAAGTGTAAAATTGACAGATTGAATATAGAGTTCTGGAAGAGCTAGACACCATTTCTTACTAAAGAGCCTCAGGACTTCTTGGAGAAATGGTGAATTTCAGATCTGGGGTAGGAAATCTTTAAGATAAACCTGTAACTTTTTTTGATTACCTATGTTATTTATTTGANCGCTTATTACTTTATTCTTTGACAATTTCATACATGTGTATAATGCATTCTGGAAACATGAATCCCTCCATTCTCTCTTAACTTCCTCTCATCCCCACCAATCCTCTCATCAAGTCCACATTCCAGTTTTATGTCATTTTAGTTTAGTTTGGTTTTTGCTTTGTGACCCACTGGATTACCCATGGCCACTCAAATAGGAATTGGTGTGAAGCTACTGCAGCATGAATAACTCACCAGTAGCTCTATCACTGAAAACAATGATTTCTTCTCTTCCAGCAGACCTTGATTGCTATCCACTTCCCAGGTACAGGGGACCTCATGGTTGCCTCTCCAGTCTACAACTGAATATTTACTATCTCAGTCTTGTTCAGGCTCTATACAGGCAACCAAAGCTGTTGTGAATTCATGAATATGTTAAGCACATAAGAAAGCATTTCATGGTCCTCCTTGTTATTGTTTGGGTCTTATATTCTTTTTGCTTCCTCTTCCTTAATGTTCCTGCAGATTGGAGAGAGTACTAAGGATATCATGTTTAAGACTGAAGACTCAACAGCCACTTTTTCTCAGCACTTTGTCCAGTCATGAGTCTTTGCATCAACCATTGTTCACAGCAAAGAGAAGCTTCATTGATCAAGGCTGAGGGTGTCACTTGTCTGTACATATACACAAATATCAAAGAGAAATTTGACAACATATCTATTTAGCAAAAAAAATCAGTAGTAGGTTCACCCCAGTGCCTATAACTTCCCTAGCCATGGACATATGACCAGATCCATAGTACCAGGTATGAAGTCACTTCTACAGATCAAACCTCAGGTCCTATGAGAAATCAGTTGATTACCCCTATAATAATTGTGCCACTATTGCACCATAAGCACTTTCCACCACATAACTACAGCTACTTGTCTTTTGTTTGTTTGTTTTTACAAAGATGCCAAAAATATACACTGGAGAAAAGAGTCTCTTGGCAGAGTGTGCCTGCTGTTGAGTAAGAGGTATTCTTGTTATAGATCAAAGGGAAATGGAGAGAAGAAGCACAAATCTGTTTGTAGATGCACTGTGGATGCCACTCTGAGTGTTCTCTACTTGGTTATTGTTTTTAAAAAAGAAGAGAAGGATGTTCCTGGACTGACAGATATTGTTGTGCCTCAGTGGTTGGGGCCCAAAAGAACTAGCAGAATCAGAAAGTTTTTCAACTCTCTAAAGAAGATGATGTCTGCCAATATGTTGTCAGAAGCCCATAAATAAAGAAGGTAAAAAGCCCAGGACCAAAACACCTATGATTCAGTGTCTTGTTTCTCCATGTGTCCTGTAATACAAATGCTGATGTATTGCTCTGAGGAAAAACACACTAAGAAAACAATGAGGAGGCTGCACAATGTGCTAAACTTTGGGCCAATAGAATGAAGGAAGCAAAAAAAAAAATGCTGGGAACAGATTGCCAAGGGACATAGGCTATCCTTGCTGAGAACTTTTACTTCTGAGTCTGAGTCCAGTAAAATATATGTATTTAAGAGTAGCAAATAAATAAATGATCAGCCTTTGATTTTTAAAACACTAGATTAAAATTCCACCTCACTCCAGTCCAGTCCAAAAGGTCATCATCAAGAATATAAATGACAATTGCTGGGATGTTGGGTAAATTCAACCCTTATGCAGTATTAGTGAAAGTGTAAACTAGTATAGCCACTTTAGAAATTGGATGGAGGCATAGCAGGCTTTTTCTTTTGGGCCACCAACCAGTTCCCAAATCATGATACAGAGAGAACTGAACCAAACTCATAGGAACTCACGAGCTTTAGATGGACAGCTGTGGAACCTGCATGGGACTGGACTAGACCCTCTGCATATGGGAGAGAGATGTATAGCTGGGTTTTTTTGAGGGACCCTTGGCAGTATGATCAGGATCTATCCCCAGTCCATGAGCTGGTTTTCTAGATCCCATTACTTATGGTCAGACACCTTGCTCACCCTTGATGCAGTGGGGAGGGGCTTGGTCCTGCCTCAACTGAATGTACCAGGCTTAGCTGTCCTCCCATGGGGAAACTTACCCTTTTGGAGGAAGGGATGAGGGGTGAGTCGGGAAGGGGAAGGCAGGGGGGAGTGGGAGGAGGGATGACGGGGGATCTGTGGTTGGTATGTAAAATGAATAAAAAAAATTAAAAAAGTACATTGAATAGAGGTACCATGCATTGTGGATGATGCTAATCTCACAAGCCATGAGCTATTAATTAAAATCCCAGTGTCAGGTATGGAACATCTCTCTAGGAGTTGTTGGCCAGGAAAATCACAGAAGTGCTAAAACCTATACAAATTATGGCCATTGTCATTGATTGTCCACCAGAATTCGATAGTAAGACCCTAATACTGAAGACAGCACACACCTTTGCTAAAGAATATAGAGAAACTGTGTGGGAAATGAGCTGAAAGATATCTATCCACTGGCTAGCTTGCATAATGCCAGAAGTTTCTATGTAAGGCATTTGGGGGAGAAGAGTCTTCAACTATCTTCCTAGCTTTAGATCTGTCTCTTATACACATCTAGATGTGTATAAGAGACAGATATATGTGTGTGTGTGTGTGTGTGTGTGTGTGTGTGTATTACATAATTATAAATAATCTTTGAAACAAAGCCAACTTGATCACAATGAATAATCTTTTTGATGTATGCTTGTTGAGTTTGCAAGCACTTTACTGATGATTTTTGNACCTCTGTCAGAGATATCATCCTGTAGTTTTCTTTTTGTTGTTGTTATTATATGTTTACTCAGCTTCGGTATTCATGTAATATTGACTTTGTAGAAGGAACTTGGGAGTGTTCCTTCTGTGTCTATGTCCTTTAATAATTGAGGAAGGATTGGCTATATACAGGTCTTTGAAAGTCTAACAAAATTCTTCTCTGAATCCATCTGGATTGGGCTTTTTCTAGTCACCTTTTATTGCTGTTTCAATCTCTTCATTTGTTGTGGGTCTTTTTAGGGTGTTTATCTCTTCTTGGTTTAGGTTTTGTGGTCTGGATTAATTTAAAAATCCATTCATTAAAAAAAAAAGATTTTCCAATTTTATAGACACTGATTTTAAAAACATCCCTTCAATATTCCTAGTTTCTTTGGTGTCTGTTGTAATGTTTTCATGTTCATTTCTGATTCCATTAATTTGATCCATCTTGTTCTTTCTTTTTGTTAGTTAGGCCAAGGGTCTGTCAATCTTGTTTATCTTCTCAAAGAATTATCTCTTAGACTCATTGATTATTTGCAAACAGCCACTATGCCCAATAAACACAAAAAGAATGCTTTAACAAGCTAAAGATATTGAAGTCTCGAAGTGAAATTATCTAAATTGTTCCATTGTTCCAGTATAATAAAATTTGGGAGTCAGAAATTGAGATAAGACACTGATAAATTCAAGGAAAGCTGAGAGTTGATTGGAGACCATCTCTCCATGAATTTCCTGATCCAACAGCCCTGGAAAATCCCTGGAAATCCTCTTTCCTCTCTTCATGTCCTCTCTAGCAGAACTCTTAAGTCCTCCAAGAACTCTATGACTAATCCTGGTCAGCCAATTGCTGACTCTGTCCTTTGATTTAAGGTGGCTTTATTGGCACAGTGGATTGGCTTTATGAACAATTCTCCCACAACATTTCCCCATTTTTGTCTAAATAAAAGAAATATTTTAACTCTAATAATGTAAAACTATATACAATAGGAACAATTATCAAATAAGTAATACATTTACAATATCCAGCCCATTATTACTTGGCAAATTCAGAGAAAATACTCTATTATATATCTTATCTTGGTGAGTCCAAAGTTTTGTACCTAATTTATTTTCCATTATAACTAAGGAAAACTGTAACTATAACTATCTAATCTTCAACCTCATCAGAGACCTGAGAAAGATATAATATTATCTGAGTAAGTAGGAAGTGCAGAGAAAATAACTTCCAAAACTAAGGAATAACAGAGACATCTGGTTGCCTGGACAGTCACCCCAAGGTTCTTATGTAATGTTGGGGCACCCATTTTCTGCCAATGGGCCTAAATCTGACAGACTTTTCTGTGAGGCAGGGATTTTGAAGGACTGTCCTACATTGTCTTGGCAAAGCTCAGCAGTTGCCTCTTTTGTGTCCTGCTTGTCCAATTTAGACAGCATACTGTCAGCAGTTCAAGCAAGGGCAGTTTCTTTGCTCAGTGGCTAACTTTGCCACAAATGAAAGCAAACTCTGTATGGAGGTTTTTCAATGCTCGTCATCCTCNTTTGNAGTAAATGGGTGCTGCCAGGAGCAGACATGTCTCGCTGTCAAGAAAAGCCTTATGTTATTAAAACATTAAAACGTCATATTCTGTAGGTGTCTGAAGTGTTTGAAGATTATCTATCTATTTAAAATATGTTTCTTATTGACCTTGAAAACATACTTAACATGACTATAAGTTTGATTGTTATAGATGACTAACTAGTAGCTTATATTTCTTAATATTCTAAATAGCTTTTAAGGACTAGAACTTTATATTACATTTTGAAATAAGCTATTTCAAAACAATTTCCATACCAGTATAAAATATTTGTTGGCTTTTTTAGTTTGAAAGTAGATATCATAGTCTATGCTTTTATCTTATCATTTCTATATCTCCCCTTTTTCTTTTCAGAAGATCTCTGAATCTAATTTCCTTGGCTTAGTTTCCTCTCNNACCATGACCAATAACAACTTGTGACCAACACCCCTAAATGATGACAAACATCCATTGAATTACTAAAAACCACCCACCCCACCTTTTGGGAATATGGACATTGTATTCTTAAAATTACTTCCTGTTGTCTGGGGATGACAACATCTTTAGGTGACCCTGAAAAATTGAAATAAAGATCAAGTCCTGGGAGAGCTAGCTGTTGTCCAGTGGCAAAGTGATGTGAGCATGCAAGGCTTATCTAAATTCTTGACTAGAGTAGTCTATGAGGCTAGACCATCTTAGCTAACTGCTTTGAAGTTGTCATGAGAAGTTTGTAGTCTAAAGCTGATCTTTGAGTGGGGTTTGTCAGCTTAATGGCATTACCACAATCCAGGCCTATTCATCACTGTGGGGTACCAATATCTTTCTAGAGACTTCAAAGGTCACTGTAAGGAATGGTTATTGTTCACTTCAGGGAACTTAGACATTTTAAATGTCATATGCAGCAGATATTGAAAAGGTTAAAGGACCACCATCTATTAAATATATCCAGGTACACAAATTTAGTTCCTAGTTTCCTGCTTCAGACTTAAGCCCAAAACCACATATAGGAAGCTAGATAAAGCCTATTATTCTTTAATACTCTATTTGCCCATTAAAACCATGACAGAAAGCTTAAATACATAGATATGTATTTTAATCTTATAATTTTTAAGATAATATTTATACCTTAAGAAAAGCTTTAAAGAGTCAAAATAAAATCAAAGGATCATAAGATTAGTGGCAATATGATAGTCCCTAATTTTTGTTTTTCTTCTGTCCCATACCAGAGACAGAGATTTTGGATTTTCCTTAAATAAGCATGCTTAGGTTTAGAGAAAGAGATAGTCACACTCCAACTCCAAAGCCAGCTTTAATTTTTAATTGAATTGAGATTACAAAAGGACCATTTGCCTTATATGTCTGTAGAGAACTTTGAGAACTACTTAGAGAACTTAGAGAACTACTGAGACAAACATTTGGGAAGAGTTATGGAAGTACACTATCCCATTAGGCCAATTTAATCTTTTCCTTGGGGCATTTTCTCTGAATGATTTGTCCTTCTTATTCAGATGTCTCATTTTTCCAGTGATCTTCAGATTCNTTAGTTAGATGATTTATTCTCCTGGAAAGACAAAAACAAAACCCTGCCCAACGTTAATTTTGGAGAGTTTCCCTTTTTGGCAGNTTGAATTGTCACACTGTATAGTGGTATTTGCTCTGCCCATGAAATTGGGGTATAGGGCCCGAGGGAGGTGGTGCTTCCTGCTGTTGTATGTGACCTCTTAAAAGGAGAAGGAGAAAGGTCACATGCCCCTTCTCCCTGCTCCTGCCTGCAAAGTGGATTCAGTCCATTAATAACTGGACAACCAGATTTAATTCTATTGATAATAAATATGAGCACTTAATGGATAAAACAATAACTCTTCAGAGCAATCTTAATGCCATTCAGATAATTTCTAANGAGGAAAGATCATTGCTAATTGATAGAATAAATTCTGTGGAATCATATGTTTCTGACGAACATAAAAATTGTATGATTCCATGAAAACTCTAGAATCCTTTACAACAGAGGAGGTTCAAACACTGAAATAGGCAGTAGTTAATTGATTTCAAGCCCTGGAGGAGTCTCTCAGTAAGGATAATAAAGGAGCTAATAAGCAGAAGGGCAGAGCCATACAAGTAATAACATCACCAGGTGGCTCTTATAAAATGGTTTATCCTGTCACCATCCGTGAGAAGCCAGCAGATGATACACACCCTGAAGAACATTTAGAATATATCTGGCAATCTATTTATATGAGAGATTTAAAAAAATACTAAGGTAGTGGTAGTAACTATGGAATACATTCAACATGTAAAACAGATTTTAAATATNTGGTCTTCTAGAAATAGAATCATATCAAATGACTAGAATCAGTTAATTTCAGCTGTATTAGAGTACAGCCAGCAGTTGCAATGGAAAAGCTGGTTTAGAGAAGAGGCTAAGGCCCTTGAACAGCAAGGTAAAATCAGAGGTTTTGAGATCTTGATCTCTCAAGATCAAATTCTTGGTGAGGGCCATTTCACTGATTTAAATGTACAAACTACCTNGAATGAGCATACATTTTCACCAGCTGTTGTTCCCTGCTTATGTACAACCTGAATAGTCTGTGGCCATTCTTGATAACAGCTTTTAATATTTCTGTCAGAAGCATTCTTTATTTTACAGTTTGTTTCTGTAATTGGAGGAATGTTAATCTNTTTTCCATTGCTGCAACAAATCACATTCCCNTAAATTCATTCCTATATTGGCCACATATGGTTGTAATTTTCCTACTTATCCTTCTGGTCCTATGCATTTGACCAATCTTGGACTTTGTTTTTACCTGAGATAAAGTTCCAATCCCAAGAAACTGAACATTCACCTCCTGAAGGCCTCAATCTGGATGCCAAGATTTGGGTGAAATAATTGTTACATCTGCACCTGTGTCTACCAAACCTTCCATTTCAATGCCATGTATANGTATTTTTAGCTTTGGTCTCTTATCATTTACAGCAGTTTGCCAAAATACTTAATTTCTGATTGCTTCTGAACATTTTGTTGTATCTATAGAAGTTGTTCTGTCTTTGGTCATATCCAGACCAGTGTGTTTTTTTAACAACAAGTATTAAGTCTTTTAATTGCTCTGTGTGTGAGTTTCTCCAATGCTGTCAAGGAATGATTGAGCCAAATTTAATATTAGGACCTATGAGAGGCCCCTCAGGGAATTTCCCAATGGCAAAGGGTTACCTTCTCTATCCCTTATTGATCTGTATTCATTAATCCAATTCCAGCCTTTGCCACACCTTCTGCACACTCCAGAAGACTGGGGCCTTCTGTTTGGATTATCTCTAGAAAAAACATTGTTTCTAGGAACATCTTGCCTACAATCCTTTTTCAAATGACCTTCTTTAACACAATTAAAACGTCTAATATTACTTTTCTTAAAATTTCTAGAAATTACTTCTGTCAAAGCAGAGGCATAAGCATGAGATCCAATATCAGCTGTAATTCTAATCCTTTCATCTATTGGTGCCAATCTTGCCTTTAAAGGCCTGATCACCTTTTTGCATTCTTAATTAGCATTCTTAAAAGCCAAAGATTCAATTAATATTTGTCTAACTTCTAGATCTTATATTATTCTATTTATAGCTGAAGTCAATTTTTGTAATAATCAATGAATGTTTCTTTTCAGCCTTGTATAATTTTAGTAAATGACTCTGTAAATGAAAATTTCCTGTCCTGACTACCTGGTCCCAAATAACTGACTCAGAGGCCAAATATGAATTATGAATGCTCAGCCAATAGCTCAGGCTTATTACTAACTAGCTCTTACATTTTAAGTTAACCTATATTCCTTATTTACACTCTGCAGCATGATGGTACCTTTATTAGCATGGCATGTTCATCTCCTGCTCCCTTGCATCTTGCTGGTGACTCCTGACTCTGCCCTTCTCTTCCCAGGTTTCTCAGTTTGGCTTTCCCACCTAACTTCCTGCCCAGCTACTGGCCTGTCAGCTTTTTATTAACCAACAAAAGTAATATATATTCATAGTGTAGAAAAGAATTGTTCCACAGCATGACTCAGTCCTCGTTCCTGATTCTTCAACCCTGTCCCAAGCATTCAAAGCTGCTGTATGACATTGCACTAAGGTGGGATCATCAAATCTAGACTGTCTTTTCAAAGCAACATATTCACTCTCACGGGGAAGCTATCGTGGGAAATTTCAATACCTCTAACCTTATTTTGCTGTTCTATGGCCCTNGCTTCCTCTCTCCACCATGTTTTCCATTGTAACTGAGGACCAGTGTCCAATATTGCTATAGCTAAATCTTTCCAGTCTTGTGGAATAATTCCATTCTTAGTTGCCCATGAATTTAATATCTGCTTCACAAAGCATGAATTCATACCATATGAAACAACGACTTCCTTAAACATCTTCAAATCTAACATTTCTACAGGATCCCAGGTAACTTCTGCATAGGCTTGGGGGTACCTATCATCTGATGGTTGTTATTGTATGGTAACTGGATAAATTAAGGTTGGTTTTCTAGTAACTGTGGGCTGTTCCTCTTCAGTTCCATAATACAATGGTATGGTAGGTTCTGCTCTAAATTTCTGTCTGTGTCTGAGTATTTTTCTTATTTTCATTAGTAGGTCTTTCTAAGGCCTGTACCTTATCAGTAGTAAGTCTTTCTAAAGCTTGTATCTTATCAATAGTAAGTCCTTCTAAGAGTTGTATCTTATCAAATTTTTCTTATTTTCATTAGTAAATCTAGATCCTCCCTGTTACCATATGACTCCCTGCCTCTAGATCCTCCTTGCTAACATGACTGCCTGTCACTATATTCTATTTGTACTATATTTTTACACCCAAATAGTTGAAATGCACCCTCCTCTATTCCTTTCTTTGTTCCTTTATCATTATTTCTTTCTTTGCTTTTATTTCAGCCTTTCACTTTATTAGTTTATTCTTTTACCTTTATTAGTGTGCTTCTCATGGGGGCATTCCCTTGGTTGATCAATGTGAGTTCCCCATAGTTAGTGTCAATGGTCTCTATCCCTGTTCCTTAGGCTTAGGGATCACTGCTGAGCGGGGAACAGAGGATTGTAAGAGCCAGAGATGATGGATGACTACAAGAAAATGTCTTCCAGATGCCGTAGGGCAATTGCACACATAAATTTACAGGGGCTGTTGTGACATATGCATAAGACTTCTGCAAGATCAACTGAGACAAAATCCTATGCTGGAAACAGGAGGTAGGCTTCTCAGCTGAGGAGCCATTGACAATTGATAGCTTCTAGGAGGAGAGTCAGATTTATTTAAAGGTGTAGCCCCTGGTAGGTGGAAAGCCCACACCCATGAGTATTTAGGTAGCACAAATTAGACTTGATGGTTTAAAAGCAGAGGTTGGCACAAAGTTCTGTGTGTAGTGAAAAGGGAGACATAACAATAGCCACTGAGGAAATCCAGAGAATCATTAGGCCATACTTCAAAAACCTGTACTCTACAAAATTGGAAAATCTACAAGAAATGGACAATTTTCTGGATAGGTACCACATACCAAAATTAAATCAAGACCAGATAAACTATTTAAATAGACCTATAACCCCTAAGAAGTAGTTATTAAAAGTCTCCCAATCAAAAAAAGCCCAGCGACAGATGGTTTCAGTGCAGAATTCTACCAGAATTTCAAAGAAGAGCTAATACCAATACTCTTCATATTGTTCCACACAATAGAAACAGAAGGAACAGTACCAAACTCTTTTCATGAGGCTATAGTTACCCTGATACCCAAACCACACAAAGATGCAACAAAGAAAGAGAATTACAGACCAACATCCCTCATGAACATTGATGCAAAAATACTCAATAAAGTACTGGCAAACTGAATCCAAGAGCATATCAAAAAGTCATCCACCATGATCAAGTAGGCTTGATCCCAGAGATGCAGGGATGGTTCAACATACAAAACTCTGTCAATGTAATCCACCATATAAACAAACTGAAAGAAAAAAAAACCCACATGATCATCTCATTATATGCAGAAAAATCCTTTGATAAAATCCAATACCCCTTCATGATAAAGGTCTTGGAGAGATCAGGGATACAAGGAACATACCTAAACGTAATAAAAGCAATACACAGCAAGCTGACAACCAACATCTCAAGGGGATACAAATTAGAAAGGAAGAAATCAAACTTTCACTATTTGCAGATGATATGATAGTATACATATGTGACCCCCAAAATTTTACCAGGGAACTCCTACAGCTGGTAAACACCTTCAGTAATATGGTGGGATACAAGATTANCTAAAAAAAATCAGTAGCCCTCCTATATATAAATAATAAATGGGCTGAGAAAGAAATCAGAGAAACAATACCCTTTACAATTGCCACAAATGATATATTTTGGGGTTACTCTAACCAAACAAGTGAAAGACCTGTATGATGAGAACTTTAAGTCTTTGAAGAAAGAAATTGAAGAAAATATCAGAAAATGGAAAGATTTCTCATGCTCTTGGATAGGTAGGATTAACATAGTAAAAATGGCAATCTTCCAAAAGCAATGTACAGATTCAATGCAATCCCCATCAAAATCCCAACACAATTCTTCACAGACCTCAAAAGAACAATACTCAACTTCATGTGGAAAAACAAAAAAAACCTAATATAGCTGAAACAATCCTGTACAATAAAGGAACTTCCAGAGGCATCACCATTCCTGACCTCAAGCTCTACTATAGAGCTATAGTAATAAAGATAGCTTAGTATTGGCATACAAACAGACATGTGGATCAATGGGATCGAATCAAAGACCCTAACATAAATCCACACACTTATGAACACCTGATTTTTGACAAAGAAGCCAAAATTTTACAATGGAGAAAAGAAAGCATCTTCAACAAATGGTGCTGGCATAACTGGATGTCGACATGTAGAAGAATGCAAATAGATCCATATCTATCACCCTGCATAAAACTCAAGTCCAAGTGGATCAAAGACCTCAATATAAATCCAGTTACACTGAATCTGATAGAAGAGAAAGTGGAAAGTAGCCTTGAATGCATTGGCACAGGAGACTACTTCCTGACTATAACACCAGAAGCACAGACACTGAGATTGACAATTAATAAATGGAACCTTCTGAAACTGAGAAGCTTCTGTAAGACAAAGGACATGGTCAATAAGACAAAACAGCAGCATACAGAATGGGAAAAAATCTTCTCCAACCCCACATCTGACAGAGGGCTGGTCTCCAAAATATATGAAGAACTCAAGAAACTAGACATTAAAGTACCAAATAATCCAATTTAAAAATGAGGTACAGATATAAACAGAGAATTCTCAATAGAAGAATCTCAAATGGCCAAAAGACATTGAAGGAATTGCTCACAAAATGACTCTNAGATACCATCTTGCACCTGNAAGAATGGCTAAGATGAAGAACACTGATGGCAGCGTATGTTGGAGAGGATATGGAGTAAGGGGAACACTCCTCCACTGCTAATGGGTGTGCTAACTTGTACAGCCACTTTGGAAATCAATATGGCAGTTTCTCAGAAAATTTGGTATCAATCTACCTTAAGACCCAGCAATACCACTCTTGGGCATATATCCAAAGGATGCTCAATTATCATACCACAAGGGCACTTGCTCAACTATGTTCATAGCATCATTATTCATAACAGCCAGAACCTGGAAACAACCCAGATGCCCCTCAACCGAAGAATGAATAATGAAAATGTGATACATTTACACAATGGAGTATTACTCAGTGGTAAAAAACAATGACATTTACAGGCAAATGGATGGAACTAGAAAAAATCATCCTAAGTGAGGTAACCCAGATCCAGAAAGACAAACACATTATGCACTCACTCAAAAGTAGATATTAGATATAAACCAAAGAATAACCAGGCTACAATCCATAGCCCCAGAGAAGGTAGGTAACAAGGAGGACCCTAAGAGGGACGCATGAATTGCCCTGGGAAGGGGAAATATGAGATCTCCTATGTAAACTTGGGGATTGGAAGGGGGTAGAGGAGAGGGGATGGATGATGGGAACATGAGGGGTTGGGATGGTTGAGGTGGGTGAGGGACGGAGAAGGAGAACAATGAAAGAGATATCTTGATAGAGGGGGCCATTATGGGGTTAAGGAGAAACCTGGTGCCAGGGAAAATCCCAGGAATCCACAAAGGATGGCCCCAGATAAGACTCCTAGGTATAGTGGAGAGGGTGCCTAAATTGGCCTTCTCCTGTAATCACATTGGTGACCATCTTAATTGTCATCATACAACCTTTATCCAGGAACTGATGGAAGCAGATGCAGAGATCCACAGCCAAGCACTGGGCCAAGCTCCAGGAGGTAGTAGAANAGAGGAAGGGGGGATTATGTGAGCAAGTTGGGAGGTCAAGATCATGACAGGGAAACCCACAGCAATAGCTGACCCGAGCTTGTGGGAGCTCACGGACTCTAGACCAAAGCTAGGGAGCCTGCACAGGACCCACTTAGGCCCTCTGCATGTGGGTGACAGTTGTGTAGCTTGGTCTGTTTGTGGGGCCCCTAGCAGTGGCCCAGGAACTGTCCCTGGTGCGTGAGCTGGCATTTTGGAACCAGTCCCTGAGCAATCAAGGATACCTTGCTCAGCCTTAATGCAGGGGGGAAGAGTTTGGTCCTGCACCAACTTAATATGCCATGTTTTGTTGACTCTCATGGGAGGCCTTATCCTTTCTGAGGAGTGGATGGGGAGGGAGTAAAAAGGAAGTGGGGCAGGGAACNGGAAGAGAGGAGGGAGGGGAAACTGGTAAGTAAAATAAATAAAAAATTTAATAAAAAAAGAAAAAATATATTTAGTGAAATATCCATAAAAATTCCAATGTCATTCTTCAGGAAAATAGAGAAAATAATCCTATAATTCATGTGGAAGTATGAAAGTTTCTGAATAGCCAAAATAATGCTGAAAAAAAAGAAAAAAACCACACTGACCTCAAGTTAAACTTCATAGCCATGGTAACACAACACAACACTTGAATAAAACCAGAAATACATACCAATGGGATATTTTAGAGGAACAAGAAATGAAACCACACAGCTACATCCATCTGATATGTTTTGTTCATTGACACAGGGTCTCATGTAGCTCAGGCTGGTCTTGAATTCACAATGTAGCCAGGATGACCTTGAACACTGGACCCTCCTGTCTTCATCTCCCAAGTGCTTCAATTGCGTGTGCATACCGCCTTGCCCAGGAAACCAACTGACTCTTGACAAGGGTGTCAAAACATGTTGCAGAAAAGACTTTTTAACAAATGGCTCTGGGGAAACTTGATATCTACATGTAGAATTATGAAATGAGATCCCTATCTCTTACCCTGGTCAAAAATAATTCAAGATGTAGCAGTTATATCTTAATGCTTTGAATTTTTAGAGTTTTTTTTTTAACCTGGAATGCTTGTAGAGGTCAGGAAGCTAGAAAAAGGAGCAGTCGGGCAGGGGAAGAGGCATAGAGTGAAGGGGCAGTAGAACCCATGTGATCTATTTGTATCACAGTCCCCCAGCTTTGCTCCTGCCCAGTGACTGTGACCACTGCCTTTGCTGTTTTCTTTCATANACACCTTTTCCATGTCTTTATCAAGGATCTTGGTATAAAAACTGCACAGTTCTGAGACAATAAACATTTGCATATGTCCAAAAAACGTCTCGATGTACCTAAAATTCTGAAGCTGTTAGTGGAAAGTTTGAAGATAAAGGCAGAAGCAAAGACTTTTGGGAAAGGACACCAATATAGCTCAGGAAATAAAGCCAAGAATTGACAAGTGGGACTTGCATGNAATCAACAACAACAAGAACAACACCTAGATGGCAAAGGAAATAATAAGTGAAGAAATAATCTATACAATGGAAGAAAATATTTTCTTAACTATATCTCTGACAGCAAATTAATATCTAGGAAATTCAGAAGACTCATAATACTAAGTACTGCAAAACCAAACAATTCAATAAATAAATGGGCTAATGAACAATCGGTTCTGCAAAGATGACATACAAGAGATTAATAAGCACACAAAAATACTAGATTTTCTTAGCCATCAAAGAAATGGAAATTAAAACTACATTGATAATCAATCTCACTGTAGTCATAAAGGCCACCATTAAGAGAATAAATAACAACAAGTCCAGGGGAAGATGTAGGGAAAGGGAAACCCTCAGGCACTGTTGGTGGGAATGTATATTAGTCCAAAGACTATGGAAATCAGTGTGNAAGTTCCTTAAAAAACCCTATCACATGAACTATCCATAACATGCCTGGGTATATTGTTGAAGGACTATAAGTCAATGTACCACATAAATACTTATACAATCATGTTTATGGCTGCCCTAGTCACAATAGCTAAGCTATGGAATATGTCTAGGTTTCTATCAACAGATAAATGGATAAAGAAAATGTGGCATATATAGACAATGAAGTTTTATTCAGTCTTCAAGATAAATGAAATTATTTAATTTGCAGGAAAATGGATATAACTAACTGTCATTATACTAAACAAATATATTCAGATTGAGAAAGCAAGACATCACATTTTCTAGATGTGGATGTATTATTCTGAGCAACTGAGCCTGAGTCTTCTCTGACCTGTTCTGAGCTGGGACAGTGGCGATGTCCTGCCATCTCCCACCGGGGCTTACACTCTGTTCTACACGTGGTGATATATTGTGTACCCTAATAAACTTGCCTGAGGATCAGAGGACAGAGCCAGATGCTAGATTAGACATAGAGGTCAGGCAGTAGTGACACACACCTTTAATCCTAGCACTTGAGATCTCATGCCTTTGCTTGGAAAGCACACACACCTTTAATCCCAGGAAGCAATATGACAGGGCACAGAAAGGTACATAAGGTGTGAGGAAACAGGAACTCACTCCTTTAGGCTGAGGATTTCGTAGAGGTAAGAACTAGTGGTTGGCTGTTCTGCTTCTCTGATCTTTCAGCTTTCACCCTGATATCTGGCTCTGGGATTTTTATTAAAAGACCATCTAAGATTTGAACAACACCACACATTTGGCTTGAAGCCCAAACTGGCATGTATGTGTCCACCAGTGACAGCCAAGTCCCCAGAAAACAGAGATTTCATTTAATTGCTCCTTCTGGGTCCATTTAAAGAAAGGGCTGTCAACATCCCTCCCAAGTGTTTTCCATGGACAGGGATGAGATTTACTAAAGATGAACCTAAAACTCTTGGCAATATGAGCTTAAATAGGGTGACAAAAAGCTTCATCTGTCTGTACAGGAACTCAGTTTCACCATGTTCCCAACTTCATCTGTGCTTGACAGAGAGAAAGTGATACATACAATGTGTTAGCTGCACAAAGGTGAAGTTTTATTAAGGTAATTATGTGTGTTTCAAGGATTGTTTGTTCCATGGGGTGAGATAAAACAGCTGGGGATAGTTGGACTTGTAATCCTGCCTGCTTAATATTAATGAAAGACATAAAAACAGCCCGTGTTTATTTNACCAAATGTATTTAGTTATGGAGCACCAGCAACATGGAAATATTTCTCCCTAGGTATTATTACTGTTCATCCATGAATGTGACAATAATGCAAACAAGATGCCAAGTGTGGCTGAGTTTAAGGCTTGTATGTCACCTCCTAGCCATAAAAATACTCATGCCAGTTACTGATGGGTGATTGCTTGTTTTAACCTTTCTAAACATTTGCTAGGCTTCATGTAGGTTGGTGTTACACAAAAGCAAATTCTGGACTGGAATCCAAAAGTTGGAACTAAATTCTAGCCTTGTCCATTAATGCTCTGTGATTAGGGCAAGCCATTTAGAGTGATTTATAGATGGACTGGACAAAGTCATTTTGATTTAAAGCTAAATACTTGAAATTTTAGTGTGTTCTNATCTTTGGTTTTCTGTTCTTGAAATATATTTCAAGTAGGACTATGTATCTTCACATATAATAAAAGTATATTGGATAAACCACATAGTGTTTCTGAAAACCCTGAGCCCCTATAAAGATTTAAAAATGAGGATGCAGTAAATTCCTTATTCTTAATTACCATAAGACCATAATATTTTATTTGTGAAATGTTGAACCATGAACTGGAACTAAAATAAAATTTTACTAAAAATAAATTTTATTCCATATAAAATTCAACCCACCTTCTGGAAAATATTAAATTAAAATTTTAACTTTGGGGATTTTGAGTTCAGTTGTGATTATGAAGTGATGAAATCACAATGTATGTTTATTTTCTAGAAGCCTTAACAACTAGAGGATTCAGTGGCTAAGATATCGCTGTTTAAATATNCAGTGAGTGGTCTTTGTGCTGTCTGGAGTGTAAGATGGGTAGCTGATATCTGAGGTCTTGCTCTGTCCATTCACATCCTTAGTGATAATTTGTGAAGCTTGATGAGACCTGAAGCCAANCCCNTAGAATTCTCACAGGAGAGTCAGCTTTGTTATTTGCAGGAAAAGAGGAGTTCTCACGTCATTCTCATGGACACTCTTGGCATCCAGATTCCTTGCCTTCCTGTTGGCTAGCTGGAGAAGGAGACTGTCCACCTTGCCTGAAAATCACTTGAAATGGGTAGTTTTGTGCAGGGGAATCTGTTCCTGTGTCTAAAAGGGTTTGTTGGAACTACTCCATCCCTGTAAAGATCCTCCATTCNTCTTGGAGGCTTCTTTAGTGTTTCCTATCCTCACTTGGACCTGAGGAAGAAGAATCAGGTTCAAACTTTACTCTGTGGTGGGTTTTCTTGGTGCCCAGTAACATGTGTGACAGATGAAGTGCTCTACTGCTCTGTGAGTGTAGGGGATGGAGGTGCTTATCTCCTTCGGATGTAGCTGTGGCAACACTACTATGCTTAATCTATAGTGTGTGCAGTGGAGGGACCATGCTGGCTGGGGGAGTCAGTGTGTAAAATTCTAGTGGAGAGTGCAGACACCTAGACCATCAGAGCCAGCACTGCTCCTTTTTATCCTGACTTAGNTTCTCTGCCTCAGCTTCTCTGTCTCCCTTGCTGATGAACAGCTCATGCTCTGGACCATGGTGAGGAACACATAATGTTACATTTATTTCTCTTGATCCAAATCATAAATTGATAAAAAAAATACTATTCAATCCTTTTTTCTCAAATAAAAATAAAATCAGTGAAATAAGCATATTATGCTTATTCCATTCATCCAAACTACTGGGGTCTCCTGATCCTCAGATCCCAGGAAGATACTGAGATGAAGGCCCAGCCAGAGTGTCCACCAGGACAGTTTCTGTCCTGAGTCAGCCTGTTGCCATACACCACTGCAATGTCATGCTCTCCTGTGCAAAGGACACTTGTCATATTACTGAAGAGCAATATGACTTAAACTGTAGCTAACACTTAGACATTTTTCATAAGCATTTAATATTCTGGAAGTTTGGCAAAAAAGGAATTATTAGGTAAAAAAGAATGTATTCTTAACCCTTTAATGACNAAGGAATTGAAAAGAAGGAAAGCACAAATGTGGTGGCATACACGCTGGTTTTCTCTCCAGCCATAGTGCACACTGCCTGAAGAATAAAAATGTGGCTGCTGTTATTTGGGCTGGATTTTCTTTAGCATTGAAATAACAAACATAGATGCACNTCAGGCATAGCACTTGTGCCAAAAACCACACATGGGCACTTGGACCAATGTTAGAGAGCCAGCTTCATCACAGGTCGACAGCACCTGTAATGGATCCTAGAATAAAGGTCAGTATAGAATTTTGAGGGTTCATAAAAGAGGGAGTGACCCTTCCTTCCCAGGGAGAGGATGTTTGGAAAGAGGAGCAGCTGATCCATTTGGCTTTTGAGAAGGAGGGCCTCCTGGCTAAGGAGGTTGTAGGAACTGCCCCCCAAATCCTGATGTGACTTAGTGCATTTGCAGATTGCTGGCTATGTCTGTGTCTGTATCTGTGTCTGTGTCTGTGCCTATGCCTGTGTCCATGGCCATGGCTGTGCCTATGGCTGTATCTGTGTCTATGTCTATGGCCACCACTGTGCCTATGGCTGTGGCTGTGGCCATGACTATGGCTGTGGCTGTGTGCATGATTGTGTCTGTCTGTGGCCATGTCCATGGCTGTGTCTGTGTCTGTGTCTGTGTCTGTGTCTGTGTCTGTGTCTGTGACTTTGAGGGTTAAGACAGGTAAGAAGAGTCTACAGAGGAGGCGGCTTCCTCTGACTAAATGGGAGTATTTTCTCTGTCAGCAGTGAGGAGTCGCTGAATCATTAGAAGAAGCTCATATATATACACCTGCCTTTCAAGAAAGCTACTCTAGAGAAAAATCAGAAAACACATGAGCAAAAACAATGAGCTGAAAATCAAGTTTGGTCTACTATGCATGAGCTATTTTGCCTCCAGATATATAACCAAATGCCTCTTTGTTAACTTCTGTGCTTTAACTCCTAATCATTGTGCATATTATTTTTAAATTTTCCACTGTATTTAAAAAGTATCAGTAAGAGGCTGTCAGTGCATCATTTTGATAAGTATCTAGCACCACACTGATAAACTCAACTTGCAGAGTATAGGCACTTTTGTAATTTCCAGGCCTAAATTGATCTGAGAATTTTTTTTTATTATTTACCCTTGAAAAATTTCCAGAAAGGAAAGTGTTGCTCAAATGGAAAACTCTGTGTGTGTGTGTGTATGTGTGTGTGTGTGTGTGTGTGTGTGTTCTGGTCACTTGGTTGTAGCAGATACCCATATTCCCGTGTCCAAATGCATATGGAGGCCAGCGGGCAGCTTTGGACACTATTCCTCAAGCCTTATCCTCCTGTTTTTTGAGGCCATGTGAATGCTGTCGGTCAACTTCTTAATCAAGTTGTGGATGACAGAGTGAATCTTTGATTTAGTTGGCTTCTCTTTGGCTGAGATTGATTGAAAGTTAATAAACTTAATTGGTGACTTGCACTTATTTTTTATGAACTGAATGATCACACTCNTTGTTTACGTAGCAGGAGGGTGTTTGTCTTAGTATATCGCAATAAAGCTGTATGTTATCATTCATTAATGCCGTGTTTTCAGGAATGAATGAAACATGGCAATGACCTTTCTTAAGAAGCCTTTCACCTCTTTTTCTAGCCCTGAGATCTTACGAAAACATGGGTCGATAAACACCTAATAATCTCTGCTATCCTTCTCAGTCATGGACAATGAGAAACCAGACACTGGTGACGGAGTTCATCCTTCAGGGCTTCTCTGAGCACCCTCAGTACCAGCTGCTCTTATTTACCTGTTTCCTCTCTCTCTACTCTGTGGCCCTCGTAGGTAATGTACTTATCATCTTGGCCATCACCTGCAACCCTGGGCTCCACACCCCCATGTACTTTTTCTTGTTCAATTTGGCTACCATGGATATCATCTGTACCTCCTCCATTATGCCCAAGGCCCTGAAGGGTCTGGTGTCAGAGAGGAACCCCATCTCCTATGGTGGCTGCATGGCCCAGCTCTATTTCCTTACATGGGCTGCATCCTCAGAGCTGCTTCTTCTCACAGTCATGGCCTATGACCGTTATGTAGCCATCTGCCATCCTCTGCATTATGGCACCATGATGAGCAAAGCATTTTGCAGCATGTTGGCTGCTGGAGTGTGGGCGCTGTGTGCTGTCAACACAGCCATTCACACAGGACTGATGACTCGCTTGAATTTCTGTGGCCCTAACGTCATTGCACATTTCTTCTGTGAGGTACCACCTCTACTGCTTCTCTCCTGTAGCTCCACCTACGTGAACAGTATCATGATTGTCTTGGCTGATGCTTTTTATGGCATATTGAACTTCCTGATGACCATTGTGTCATATGGCTTCATCATTTCCAGCATCCTGAAGATGCGGACTTCAGAAGGGAAGCAGAAAGCCTTCTCTACCTGCTCTTCCCACCTCACCGTGGTGTGCATGTATTACACTGCTGTCTTCTATGCCTACATAAGCCCCGTCTCCAGCTACAACGCAGAGAAGAGCAAGCTGGCTGGTGTGCTGTACACCATGTTGAGCCCTACACTCAACCCTCTGATCTATACTTTGAGAAACAAGGAGGTCAAAACAGCTCTCAGAAAACTTTTTCCTTGCCTCAAAAATTAAAATGTGATTCCTGAAGCTCTTCTCTTGGGATTGGTTTCCCATGGGCACATGATGGGTTGTTTGTGTACTGAAGGTAAGTAAGCTAACTTTTATCACCCAGTGCAATGTCTTCGTAGATGACCTCAGAGCTCTGGTCAACTGACCCTGACTGATTAAAGAGTGTGGGTGAATGTGAGCTCACACAGCTCTGAGCCTGAGAAATGGGGTCTCTGGGCCTGACCCCAGGGTGATACAGTACTGTATTGTCAGAGAAACAAAACCCTTTAAGAGGACGGAAGTGGTCTGAGCCTTAGCGCACAGCTGTATGGAAATGCCTTTCTTTCTTTGGATATACAGCATTTATGTGGAGATCACACTTAGAACTGGAGTGATATGTGTGGACTCCGTAGCATTTTGAGGATTGCATGACTGGAGAATTGCTTCAGATGGCTTCTGGTCCCCAAGAAACCAACTCCTTCTATTTTTCTTCAACTCTTCCTGTNGGAGCCCTTTAAGCCCCAAAGACGATTTTTGATGTTAATGTGAACTATTGTTTCTGCTTTGCCCTTTTCCTGTCACTAACATTAGATTCAAGGTGAAGCAAATTTTAAAAACTCCTTCTTTATCACATGATATGTGGTTTATACACCTAGAAAAATACCCAGGCTTTCTCACCTCTTGAGTCAGTCTTTGAATTGAGAGTCTGACCCACTTCATTGCCCTGGGCTGGGCACAAGTGATATGAGTCAACTGTAACAAAAGAACTGTAAGAAGGCACCATCATCCTTCTGTTTTTTCTGAATAAACCTGGGCGGACAAATCTGTATCCACTGCAGAGAGATCTTGAGTCTGTTCTTGTGTTAGAAACCCTTTTGGGAAAGTCCACTCTCTTTGTCACGATGACAGGAAAAATGTAAATATTTAGCTGTATCCATGGGAATAAATAAAACCACATATTGTTTGCCAGATTAGATAGAAACTAAGAATAGAAGTTGATATCTGATTTAGGAGGGATGAGCTGTTTTTGGGTCTTCATCCATATTCTCATTATCCTTCATCAGAAGCAAACTGATTTTGAACATGAAATTTGAGAAGTAGATGAGTTGTAGATGACTATGGCCTTTATATGTTGATCCTTGTGGACTAGGTCTAATCTCCACAATGAAATTATGATACCCTAATAAAATTTTGATGCTTTCAGTGAACTTTAGGATTTCTCAATAAACATGACCTTGTCAGCAGCTACTGACGACTCAATATGATACTAATAGATTTTCAGGATGCCAGGAAGTGTATTTATTATTTTTCCACCTTAGTTTCTAATATTTTTTTTTTTTTTTTTT